>JAMKCH010018602.1:0-22607 GCA_023653785.1 Ophioderma brevispina
ATGCATTCACATATCCAAGCTGAGTGTAAGAAGGTCATGCCACGAAGGTTTGTGTCAATAAGGTGATGTGGCAGTAATCTTTCTACCTGGATTGGACAATGGCCAAAAAAATTTGCTTGGATTCACTCCACCTGGGTAGTGGAGACTCATTATCTAATCATTCACCTACTCTAATATGATTACTGAGGCATTCAAATAGAAATACGTGTTATGATTGGGTATGAAAAAAATATTCCACTTTAATGAGCAACAGTGTATAATTTTTTTTTTTTTTTTTTTTTTTTAATGCATTTTGTAAACAATGATTTTTTCCTAACTCCGAGACGAAAAATTGGAAGTTAAGACACTAAGCGATTCAGTTTAAAGATACAGCGTTTCAAACAAAGAGAGAAACCTGTTTTGTCCTACTGAAGCATCACTTCGCCACGTCAAATGGGATGCGAATGCCAGTTCATATTTTTACCACTCTCTAAGCCTTTTATCAACAGCTCTTTCCGTTCTTTGGAGGACATCAGCATTCAAGCTGTTAATAAGATTGCAAGACTGTCATGTTCTCAACTTGGCTGAGCTAACATGATAGATGATGTTGCTAACACGGATGATGAGTAACATCTCCGAAAGGTCATATTATATGTTTTGTGCATTATGTAGATTATGTCACTTGGCGTTGCTAATCATTTTTATGATTCTCGGATTCAGAGCATTCGTCCCACTGTACTCCTGTCACACATCTCGCCAAAATGCTTTCAGTTTAGTTCATATGCCTTTGTCCCATCTTGTTCATATTGTTTTAATTTATTATTGTTTTTAAAAACTTTGATTTTCAACACTTCATATCGTTTTTGAATTTCATTTATTGCGTGCTTATCATAAGTACTTTTATTTCATTGACAAATCCAGCTTGTTTGGCGTTACACATTTGTATTTCAGCGTCTAAATGAGAGTGTACCATGTTTCAACAGCCTAGCTGCACAATGATTCCTCATCTTCGTCATTGGACCCTGTGAAAGTACCGGTGTAAGATATGGTCCGCCTGGGGCCATTGTCCAGACTTCATAGACGACAACGCAATAAAGCGTGAAACTAGTGTTACGTGAAGAGTCGACTGAATCGAGTGCCTATATTTCACTGTTGGCGTTGTAGGCGGCTAATGAGTCCTGAGGACCATGTCCCCTGCAACACCAGTATTTCCTTTGCTTTTGTCACAGAGTTGGAAGCATTTTGCTTTGCGGGATTTTTTGTTTCACCCCTTACGACCAGATGTTTCGGGGCAGAGCTTGTCACAAGTTTTTTCAAAGGCCGTCCGCACCCCAAGCTTCTGTGTCGAGAATCCCTCCCCGGATTAGTTATTTCTGCTAAGGATCACATTCAATCTTTGGCACACAAAATGGGTCATGGCCGGGTGCAAAGACGCTAGAAAAGGGTGGTAACAACCAGTGCCGTACGCATATTTTGGGGGTTGCGGGACTTCGAAAAAGTGGACCTTTTTCCCCTTTTGTGGAATTTGGGGGGGGGGGGGTGCGGGCCTAGTAACAACTCCCCTCCCCCCGCTAACTTACTGCAATGGTAATACTGCTAATGGGGGGACTGTAGGAACAGATCTTATCCGAGTGTGCAAATCCGGATAAAAATTGTGAATTTTGGTACACAAGTACTTTATATATTGATAATCAAAAAAATTGATGGAAGCACTCGCCACACCCCTTTCATGGCCCTCAGCTTGGATTTCAAGGTTACACAGGGGTAATCTTTTTTAAAATGTTCCGATTGTGTTGAAAAGCACACCATGATGTCTGTCTGGTTACAAGGATTCCACATAAAGGTATAGTTTTGTACTACCTTGTGACTTATAGTTAAGGAATTATGGGGTAAAAACTGTAAAAATGTTTATAAAAAAAAAAAAGTCAATTTTGGTTTGTACAGGGAGTTCAAAAATTAAAAGTTGCTCCAATTTTTGTAAAATGTGGTTCAAATTGTTGGTTTAGCTCATATAATGAAATATAGGAATAGTTTTTGACTATCTTACGTGTCTGGTTATAACCAAAATGGCGATAAAGTCAACAGCTATCAACAGCTATTGGCAGCTATTGGATTCTATTGACCTGTGACTATTTTGTGGGATAACGTGAAAACTAAGCATAACAGATAAGGCAAACTATTGCCTTATTTCAATCCTTTTAGCTAGAGAAACAATTTGCACCACATATTAACTGAATCAAAGCAACTTTTAACTTTGACCCATGTACACATCAAAATTTACTTTTTCACCATTTTTACAGGTTTACCTCCATAATACGAACTATAAGTCATAGATAGTGTAAACTATACTTTTTTTGGAATCCATGTGACCAGACAAACACCATGGTGTGCTTTTTAACACATTCAGAACATTTTAAATTGTTGACCCTGTATAACCTTGAAACCTAAGCTGGGGGCCATTAAGGGGGGTTGGCAAGTGCTTCCATCAATTTTATTGATTATCAATGCCTAAAGTACTTGTGTGCAAAAATTCACAATTTTATCCGGAAGCGCACACTCTTACACTACAGTCCCCTGCTACTACCGCTACGGTACCATTTACTGTCCGCGTATTTTGTAAGTTCACTAACAGGGAGTGAGAGAGGCAGACATAAATGAATGCCTCCGTTTTGTTCTGTTCTTTTGTTAAAACCACTATCAGCAATTTCGTGAAAATGTAACAAATCGCGCCCCCTATTTTTCATCAAAGTCCATTTTTTGCACTGTTGTATTGGAAATAGTTGTAGTAAAGTAAGTGACAAAGCTCAACATGCCGAATTTGTCAAGAAACGATTATTGTATGCTTTGTTTACCAATAAAAGTCGGATCCGACTTTTTAAATGGCATCTTCAAGACTGCTTTTAAAATGCTTAAGTGTCTGCTTTCCACAAAGAACAGTAATAAAAGGCGTTGATGACCTAATACTAGCAATTTATAGACAAAATGAGCATTTTGAATTTGGACAAAATGACTGATTGTGGCTTTAATTTCAATGTGAATTTTAGCACTTATAGCTCGAAATGCATTGTGTATGCTAAGATTGTGGCCTCATTATTATCATCTTAGTTTTCGATTTATATGCTTTAGTAATTGAGGAAAAAAAGACAAATTCGAAATTATGTGAGTTTGAGGAAAGCGTTGAAGAAAGTAAATTTGCTGATTAAAGCGTATGCGTGTCGTCTAAATTTTGCATTTGAGACCAATTTAAATGTAAAAGGAACGATAACGCATATGCATTTTCGTGCTCGGAATAATGCAAATGAGTTAGACCTACTTTCAACCTTAAATACAAATTAGTTGGACCTACTTTTATTCTGCCGGCAAACTACAAATGAATAAGACTTAAGTTTGGTTTGGAAAATACCAATGAAATAGACCTAGTTTTACCCTGAAAATGCAATAAACCAGACCTAGTTTAACCTAAAATACGAATTACCACGATCTGGTTCTAGTTCTTCATTTTGCTACGATCGTGTTCATAAATTTGCCTATATTTAGCATAAATTATGTGTATGAACGACGTGGGGGCGAGTGATTTCAAATGAGACATTTTGTATATAGACGTTGTTGTATTTCATTTTTTGCTTAATGTTGTGTATGACTAGCAGTTAAACTCAATTACTCTGTTTTCCTATGACATAGTCTTCGTTGCCAAAGTATGATGTGTTCTAATACCGCTGTTTTTCACTATATTTCAATTTTATTAGTAAAGCCATTTTCAGAAATGGCTTTAGGAAAATTGTACTCTCAAAATTAAGTTCAAATTTTCATAGATCAAATTTTCCCAATCATGTACTGATTGTATATGAAAATCATTTCTCCAATCTCCAAGATTTATCTTGTGGCTTCATAAGAAACTAATAGCAAATCGATTCAGCGAATTTACAACCAGAAAAAAAAAGATGTAATAATAGAGCAATAAATGTATAAACGTTTACTTAAAGGGGGGGGGATTGTACAATACCGACCCATATTTGCCTTTTGTGTTTTTTAGTTTTGCCAAAAGCATTTAAATCAGCCTTTTTTTTTCCGAACTTTTATAAATTTTGGCTATTGTTTTTAAAGAATTTGTAAAAAAATTTCACTTTTCTTAATTTTTTTCCTTCAGATTTTGATGCTATTTTCGGCCAATTTTTAACCTCCAGACCGACCGACCCTACTTGAAAGGTCCGCCCACCCGTAAAACAGGGTGTTTTTTCGTCGGCTGAACGGACAGAAATCACAACACGGAGGCATATCGGGCACCGTGGAACGACCACTTGCTCAAAACGCACCATTTGATCAATACGCTCCAGCAGAACAGACTTTGATAATAACCTTTTCTCGAGGATACCTAGTCATGCTAGTGAAGCATCAATAAAAATGAAGGTGCCAGGGTCACGAAATGCACCTTTATGGTTTTGTGAATACATAATTTAACTTTCCGTTGTCATTGGTTGTGCGCGCGTGTGCATATGTGTATGTTCGAGCGCGCGATAGTTCAGAGGACCAAAAACAACATTAAGTTCTTTTTGCGATCTGGTCCTCGGAAGGAAATCGTTTGTCCTCGGGGGTGTAAACAAAGGGTTTATTCCGTCATAGCAAAAAGATGCGTGTGCTCCGCGCGCGTGTGGTGTGCTTGCCTGGGGTCATATGTGTGACAGTAATTCTTGCCATACCCTATCGTCTCATAATTCCATCTCAAAAGTAGCTGGAATTCCAGCTGTACCCCCCTCTCTGCGGTTCTCTTTCCCAAGGCTTTATTCTTTCTTCGTCTCTTATCAATAGAGATTAATAAGAAAATAGTTTATTTCGCCTAAGTTTACGTTCTGTCCAAATCGCTAGTGGAATGCCTTAGATTCATGTATTTTACAGATAGTATTTTTGCCTGAATCTGTAGGCAGGAGGGCCCACAAAAATAAAACTGGTTCGTGTATTGCTTACCGCTACGTGACGAGACGGGATGAAGGTAATAGATAACCGTCAATGCCATTTCTTTTCATGTGAATCGGGGTGTTTAGATAAAATCACGTAGCCGTGTACAAAAACTTCACGGGAAACTGATAGACACAGGCATGGCGTCACGGAAAACCATTGTAGACCCGGTCATGATGCGGATATGCTTGAAAGGATAGTCGTACGTGGTATGACTCAAGATCATGAACAATCCAAATAAAAGAGCAATGATCTTGATTTCTTAGCAGTAGGCTGTCAAAATGTCTCTATACCCATCTGGTAATTCTGCATTTAAAAAACCTGCATATTTGAATCAGATTATATTTCAAATATAATCATACTTTTTGCATTGACAAAATACTAAAAGCTCAAACATTTGTTGCAAATGTTTACATTATTACCGAAGAAGTGGTATCATTATTGCAAAAAGTCACCTTTTCATGATCAAATTCGGGTTTATCAAACTCCTAATCCAGTTTTATTTCAGTGTAAATAAAGTCAGTGAACTAAGGGTTATAATGCATTATCCGCCTTGCTGAAATTACCGATGCTTTTGGCCTCATCAAACTTGTTGAGATGTAAATCGTAACAACCCCGATACCATCCTTGATCTTGTCTATACCAAACATCCAGATCACGTTGATAACATTACAGTTACCGAAAATTAGCCTCGTCAGATCATTATATGGGTACAATTTCACACAAATGTCAAACCAAATGATGCAACCATCCTCACGCCGACGATATATTAGATCGCCAAAGCGTGACCCCAGAAACTCACTGACTTTTCTGCTTACAAACTGGGATAAGTATCATTGACAATGTAATGAGATCATGGAAACGGCTTTGGTGATACATTCTTTGCCTGTGTGGACGAATCGATCCCCAGCACCACATAAGCTTCCAAAGCAAAACCTTGGATACTCTTGAACTTAAAAATTAATTACAAAGAAACGCCAGGCTTTTAAAAAAGCCAAAGACCACTCCAGCGACTACCTCTGGGATTAAATACAAAAAAATCCGAAATGATGTCAATTGCTCTCAAAAAAGCCTACAGTGATCATTGGCAAAATGATGACTAAAAAATGAACAATTTGAAAAAGTTTTGGAGTTTTGTCAAATCTTCCCGCTCCCAACCAGGAAATCTCTCCTTCATTGTAACAATAAACCATGTACTGATTCATCAAAAATTGCAAAGGATTTTAATGACCTTTTTGCTAGCTTTTTTACTCATACAGATGACAATGTGGAAATTACCTCCCCAGAGTTAGCGTTCCAAAGCTGTCTGATTTCAGTGTGGAGACTGATATGGTGGCTAAAGAGAATTAAGGATGTTGTCTCCCGACAAAGCGGTCTGAAGGAATATATCGTTGGTCGTATGTTAAATTGTGTGCGACTAATATAGCTCGATTCTCGCACGCATCTCAAACTTGTTCGCTGTATTCTGGTAAGCTACCGATGGTTGGAAAATAGCCAATACCGTCCAGTATATAAAAGGGCAACCGTTCTTTGTTGACTAATACAGACCAATAGCTGAACATCTATTGTTGTGAAAATGCCTGAAGCCATGGTTTGTGATGAACTTAGATCTCATCTTCATGCTAATGCCTGCTTTTTTAAAATCAGCATGGTTTTACACCTGGAAAATCATGCGCCACAGCTCTATGTGAAGCAACAACTGAATGGCTGGCAGCCCTTGATCGACGTCCAAATCCAACTGCACGTTTTGATCTGATTTCAGTGGGACTACAGTCGGGCATTTGATTCAAATTTATTCATCATGTTCTCATCACGAAATAAACAAAACATATGGTTCTGTGTTCATCTAATTTGGAGAACGTCTTTCCTGACCTGTGACAGCAAAACGTGTTATGTTTTCGTGTCCAGCTCAGGAGTGGATCCACTGTTTTCATCAGGAGGTCCCTCAAGAGACCTGTGTGGGGGCCATCTTGTTCAACATGTTATGTTAAGATCTCATCTCATATGCATTCGTCTTTCTACCAATATGCTGACGACACTTTCATCTTCAAGGAAGCAGAAGTAGTACTGATTCTGTCGTGCTTCAATCCGATCTTGATAAATTAAAGTGGTGGTCAGACATAATGCTCTTAAAATTAAACCCTCAATGTCAAGTTATGTGCATTACCGGCGCAAAAGTAAAGCCTCTTCTTCTTACTATGTAAATAAAACCCAAAGTAACAAACTCGTAACGAACTGACACTCTTCAGCCTTCGGCGTGATCGTTGCTAGTGATTTGACCTGGAATGGTCATGTAAATCAGTTGTCAAAAAGTGCAATAAGTTACTGGGTTTTATTAGGGTGGTTGTTGGGAAAATTAATCCAAGATGTTCGTCTGAAGCTCTACAGTAGCCTTATAATGCCAGGTTATGACTACGATGTGCACCTGTGTGGAATGTTGTACCGTAAATGCAATATGAGAATCTGGAGCAATTCGCATAGGGCTACTCGGCTGATTTTAGGAATCAACGCAGGGGGAACAGTCTTATGATACAGATTGTGTAGTCTTATTCTTTCTAAGCTGAGTTTAGAAGGGACGATTATCAGTATCATTGGCATGTTTCGTGTTCTAATAAAAAAAAACTATGTGCTTTGATTTTTCAGTTGGAGTGTCAATATAAGACACACAGATGATCTTACTTCAAACAAGATGCACTCCAAAAACCGTGCCACAAAATAGCCATTTGTGCAGCTTCCCTGTATCTGTTAACCTTCCATCGTCTCATTAGAATCTACACTATCACTTGTCAGTATTAGTTCTTTTAAAACTCTTTAGAGGGAAACATTTTTAAGAAAAAATCTAGTTTTTTTATCAATACACTCACATAAAACTCCTTTACCTCACGGCAGCACTGTACATGTACTGTCCCAGGCATTGTGACACATACACATAACAAAGATAGCTCCTACATACACACCACATGCACACAGGACACGCACACAAACACACACTATACATACACACCCACCACACATACTCACATACACCAACACATTCATGCTCATTTAGCATATTTAATTTTGTACTAAATCAACATTTGGTTAATTATTGTTTTTGCATAGTTAGTTTAATTTTTGGACTTTGTGCAATTTGGAGTGTGTGCAATTATTTGTGTATGAATTTATGTTGTCTGCGGATATCGAGTAGGGGAGTGCTGCACTTTGGTGACAGTGAGTGTTGTGCTTCTCAGCACTCACTGGCAGCTCATAAGGTTTTCATTTTATTCTATATATTTTTTCATCTGATCTTTGTATTGGTTATTGCTGTGTCTCCAAAGGAATAAATAAAAAAAGTTAAATTTACAGTGTACAAATCTTTCATATGTTACGATTAGAGATTTTGGAAATCTTTCAAAGCTTCTACCAAGGACGGGGGTAGTTAAATTCCTATCGGGAATTGATATATAGCACCGATGTATTTATTTACCATGACTAGATGTGGTTCTCCTCTTTCTATTGAACCAAAATAAGTAGGCAGACGTTTCATTTAGAAATCCCATGGATGCGAATGAGATATTACAATTGATTCCGTCATGCGCTGTATGTCGATGTGCAGTAGCTTTTGACGGAATGAATGGCGATACCTCATTTGCATCCACGGGACTTATATATGCAACGTCTACCAATAAGTACCAACATACCTAGTATGGCGTAACAAAGGCGTCATAAAAAGTTCCGCGATTAGCAAAAATTGGCTGGTTACCTTGCAGCTTCTTATTGAAGCTTTGATTTTAACACACCAGATGAAAGTTTACTGTGGTGGTAACCATTCCCACCACCATTGGTAAGACGAGGGGTATATAGAGTCTCATATTGCTAACAAAGAAATCCGCGGTCAATAGCTTTGTTCAAGACTGTCTGCTAAGAACCTACAATCTTGCTATTTATTTTTGTATTGACATCATTCGAATTATTTTGAACATTATGTTTGAAAACAGAAAAAAAAAAAAAACAAACTGCTTGAGTATTGTCTAGGAAAGATTCGTAAAAAATAAAATTCGGGATGTCTGGTGGTTTGTGTGCACAATGGTCTAGGAGCCTACTAGTCATGGTATTAAAACCACAGATACCTAGTTGTGGTCAGGTGCAGTGCTATGATACTCAGGGCACAGCCTTGATTCTAATTGCGTTGTGGTTTTAACCTTCCTGTATAAAACTCTATCATTTTTTTTGCAAATGCAGAAAAAAGCTTACAGAAAAAAAGGCGCTCTGCTGAGGGATTTTGAACCGACTATTGGAAAGCTGCAAGCATGGGGCATAGGCAGGTGAAATTAGAGCAATCAAATTAGGTGCTTGATAACATGATTTTTTGCCCTGGTATTGCTATTCCTTTTAGTTTTAGGGAGGCGGAATACGATACTCGCATGTTCTGCCATTATGATCTGTGACATTATTTGTATACAGAAGGTAACCAGGAATGAAGTAGGTAGACGCCTTGAACAAGGCTAGCGGGTCACTGGTGTACTAGTGTCGCCTGATGTGTCACTTGACCTAATGGGCCTTTGACCTTAGACATTTGATCCCGTTACATCTATGACCTTAGTTTGGTTGCACATGGAATATAATTTTTTCGACTGGCATCTAAAATTCACAAACATTTACCTTGAACAACCAGAGAGAGGATAGAGAGAGAGGGATGGATAGAGAGATAGAAAGAATGAGTGATCTATTAGTGTGTTGTGGTCCATTGAACATTCGTTCAGGCACCCATGGCTTTCTAACTAGGAAGTGTGAACTTTCAGGGATAAATTCCATAGAAATGGTGAACACCAATTTCCACACAAATTGTATTGATCTATAAGATAAGAAGGTTGTATGCGCATTTTAACATTGTTAATTTGAGTGAAAGGGCCATTTTTCCCGCGCTTGAATCGTTGATCTTTTTCTCATCATGCGCTGTTTTATTTTGACAGTACCTTTGTTGTGATTTACAAAAATCCATATAAGGGTTGAGAAATCGTTGAGTTAATGAATTAGTATCAAAATATGGCATCTGAAGGAAAACTACTGGTTTGTGAGTCTAAAAGGACATGCGTGTGTAAATCAATCTACAAATTTAGGAGTTCCCTTGAAAGCGCGTACCTGCTTTCTTCAACGATTTTTTTCAGTAGTGTAGTATTAAAAAAAAGAAAAAGAATTAAAGAGCGATTGCATCAGACTATACAAAGCACAAAGTATTCTCATTAATCATGGTGTCCGAAACCTTAGACGTAGACTAACCGTGGTGCGAGAACGGAAGTACTGAAGTGGATTGACCGTGTGCCCTTGAAATCGGTAAGGTGGGTTTGACAACATGACACTTACGAATAATTATTTCGTATTTCCGAAATTTTGCCAGACCTTTAACAATTAAAGAAAACTGCAAACATTAGGCAGTTAGGCACCCTATTAGGTAATCGTGACGATCTACTGTGTGTGAGTGGTGTAAAAACCACATTGTACAGATCATTCAATTCAAAATAATGCTAATCTTAATGTCATCCCACTCAAATATGTTGTGCAGCACATCTTCCCTCTAACATTCTAAAACGGAATCGAAAATAAGTGGAGTTTGGAGCGATCGCGTGAGATACCTTGAATAAGTCATCTCACAAAATAAGCAAGTTTTCGAGCACCTTCAACGCCCCATTGAAACGCATGGTAAACATAGACCCCGCCGCTTGCACACTTTTGATGAGTTTAGCATTTAATTTGACTAACGGTGACTGACTAAATGTGTAAATCGGAGCGTTGCGACTGGGTACAGGCCTTCAGAGAGTTTTTGGAAAGTTCTGATGACCAGCTACAGCTGGGTGTTGTTGATTGTGAATCAGATGTTGCTGAGATATGGATTTTGAAAATTCGCGATTTTTCTCCACAACGAAAATATATCCGAAAATCAACAAGATTTGCAATATATATTGATCAAAGGAATTTATGTATTTTTTACAAGGCAATTTGATCACTAACAGCGCTACAAAAAGAAGATAATATGAGTAATGCGAAGTGCCACCAAGAAACCAGCTAGCATGCCAAACTTGATGCTGGAAAGACAACCCTATTGCGCATGTGGCGTAAGTGTGGCTACTTTAAGACAGTTGTGATGTAAGTCGCAAAATATATAGTTTGTATCTGAAATGTGAAGTGTATACATTCCTATAATGACATTAAATCATCCGATTGTGCCATTATTGTGGGAGGAAAGGCGCTTCACGTAGCGAGGTATGGGCTTCCATGTAGGATGAAGCATTATAAAACCATAATGCATTTTCATTATAAATCTGCCGAAATTTTAATTGTTTGATAAGACCTTTCTGTTATGCCCTTATAGAGGTCCCTCAATTGCATTCTTGAAGGATATGTTATTAAGTACATTAGGGGAAGGGCTGCATTATTTACACCAGGAGGAAATGGAGGATATCAACTTTTTTTGGCGAGAAGGTCGCATCCTCTCCTCTATTCCGTTAAAAAAAATGAAAAGTTGAAGCTCATGGCCTCTCGTTTCTGATGAAAAATTTCATGTGCACTCTCTCACGCTTACAAATTTCTTCGCAATTTCCCCTATTCCCCATTCCCCCAGCCTGGCGCAAATAATGAAGCCTTAGTTAATTTCACGGGGGGGGGGGGGGTGGCACTCCAACATGAAATTCATAGGGGTGTAAGGCTAGCGATTTCAAAACCAGAGGCATTCGGTAACATGAAAAAAAGAGGTCTTGGTGAGAGAGAAGCAAATTTGCCCATAAATAGGGTTTTATTTGGACCAAAAAAATCAAAAAGTAGGGTATTTGGGTGTCAATTTCAAAATTCTCCTTTGGGTGAGGAGTGGCAAACCTTATATGGCATCTTGGGGGACAATGATGATTGAAATGGGGGTCTCAAGAGCCCTTATATCAAATTTACGCATTTGATAAAATATGTTAAATTAGGTCATGAAATAAACTTTTCAACTAAGAGTCAAAGTGGGTTTGTGACAGGTTGGAAGAAGGACACATGAATAAAAAAAAACACTACAGATGATAGCTTGTAAACTTCCTAAAAATGCAAAAATTGAATACAACATCTCAAAATATTGCTCAATTTTTGCAAACATATGCAAATTAGGCCTATGTAACAATTCATACAACTCACTCTCATCATAGTTGTGTTGGTAAAGGTTTTAAGGGGGAACCATAAAAAAATTCAGACTGATCGCTTGTCAAACTTCTCACAAAAATGCAAGAAAATAACAAAAACTCTTAAAATTTTGCACATTTTTTGGTTTAAAATAATCTGTTTATTGAGGCCAATTTAACAGCATTAATTAGGCTCATTTGGTTAACAATTATGTTTGTTTATGCTCATAGAAAAAATTCCTGAAATTTTCAGATTGTTTGATGCGATTTTTAAAAAAAATGCAAATTTGCTCATGCTTTGGTCAAAATGTAATTGGTAAAGTAAGGCTATCGAATAGACTATGTTGCTGCAACATTCTGTATATGAGTGTATTAAAGAGAAAATCTGAAAGTTGCAGTATGATAGTGTGTAAGTTTTTCTTAAAGGAAAGATGTCAAGATTGTTGTCAAGCTCAGTTTGACTTACATTCATAAAATATATGTACATACATCACGAATCCCGAAAAAATAATACAATTTCATGTTAAAATTAACAAAATAGAGAATTTTAATTTGTTGCTTTTTTGACATACGAAGAAAACGGGCGGATTTTTCCCCACGGCTTCATTGATCAAAAGCGCCCAATTTTGCTCTCCTCGTGACGTCAAAGTGATGACCAAAACATCGTGTTGACTCGCCTGGTATTGCTGGGGACACGTATATTGAGGGGATTAAGCAAGTAATAATAAAATTAGAAAATAAGTTACAAATGACATATTTGTTCATTTCGTTTGTTTTATTATTATTGAAGTGGCAACACTGCGAATATGATGGTCACAACGACCTAAATTATGGATGGTCATCACTTTGACGTCACCATTTGCCTGCGTGTGGATTTGTCGGAATCGTTTCGAGTAAGCTATTGGGCGGAAAATTAAAAGGGCAAAATACTCAGCAAATGTGTGACCAATTTTCAACTTATTTTGATTTAATATGTAATCTACGTTACTAAGCTTTCCATCCATACCAATTTTCCAAATATTCAGAATCATGACATATTTCCTTTAAAGTACATACATAGGTATTAAGAAATGGTAGTCCGTGTCATTAAACACAAAATTTAAACATTTTCCTCAAAAAAAATATTCAAATTAGTTGGTAAATAGAGAGATAAATACTTGTAATGTTATGAAATCTGTAGGTACATATATCAGGAACATAACCTAAAAAAATCAAGTGTATCCCTTTTATCCCCCGTTTCAGATTCTGTACATATTTTAGTGTTGAAAGAGGACACTACCATGGTGGCATGGCAAAATAAAGAAAATAAAAGACTTGACCTTTGGCACTTGTTCTCCAAATGACTGTTATGTACGAGTACAAAAATTTGATAGTGTTGCAACGGAAGTACGATTTCAAAATATTTCGAAAGTGTTTCTGAGTTGCTGAAGAGTTTCTCTTTCACATGCAATACATTTTAAACCCACGGATGCAGACACTATTTTTCACCTGAATTGCCTACTACATGTCTTCATTGCAATCAATAACCAGGAGCAGCATCCCTTAAACAAAGGATGCTATCGCTCAAAGTATGGTTCAAAATTTTACACTGCCTCCATTTAAAGGCATCTGAGGTTCGTGAGGTGGTATAGTTAAAATGGCTACACCACTACCTCCTCTTACACAACCTGATAACGAAGCAGCGACAGATGATCTCGCGATTCAGTGTGTCCTAAGGAAGAAGACGTGATTATGAAAAAACGTAGACTGTCTGTACGCTGCAAGCGAACTGATAAGAATCGGTTTGTTACTTACAATGGTCCTTTTCGAAAAACAATTATTTGCTACAATATGAGAGAAAGTTCTTAGAAAAGGTTATTGTGAGTACACAGAGAAATGTCAGCTCATGGCAAAATGTCGATGTAGAAACAACGTTATTCCAGTACCACATAATTAGAATATTGCAAATGATTCCACACAATCCACTTACCCGATTAAAGTTCATGAAACAAGGTTCTAAGAAATGTTATGAAAGAGGCCAAAAAATTCCAAACCTTTTTTTATTAAGTTCTTAAAGATGTTAGAACGAAATGAGCGGGTAAGCATATACAAAAAGTTCAAAATATATAACCAGGAATGCGGAAAAAAAAATAATCCATTCGATGGATTCCATTCCAATGTAATATAAAGTCGCAAATATGGCCCCGTAGAAATATATTGTGACCTTTTAGAGCATTCGATGTTGGGCATATACGAGCTGGCCGTTATAGTAGAAAAAAAGTATATTGATATGGCCCAAATACATTGCATTTGCCGTTATTCACAGTGTTCATAAAATGACCACAGTGATGGCAGAAGCTCTACATGAGTCACGGATGGTGTAATGTTTCCCTTGGCGTTACTTTAATGAATAGAATTGTTCCTGGTTCTATGTTATACGAGCTGACGTTCTGCATCACACCGCCTTCACGCCACGTCGAAGTCTATTACCCTTATGCCTGCTGCTAGACAAATTTTATTCCCAAAGGCACGCTTACTTGTCCATTAATGACTACGTCTACTCTCAGCTGTCACCAGCATATGACAATGAGGTCTCAGAAGTCCAGATGCATATCTGGGTATCAATGGTTAATAGGCCATTGACGGAGTCCCTCAGAAAGACAAATTTTAAAATTATCTAAATTAATCGACATGAAAAAAAAAAAAAAACAAAAACAAGTGCGAACAGAGATAGATACAGAATAGATTATAAGAAATCCGCCAAAGAAGGTTATATAAATCAGAACAGGGCTCACAGAAATACCTCCTTGTGTAAACCTTGAACTTGGTTTAAAATGTTAAACTCAACAGAATACATGAGGAGGTAGACAATTCAGAATCATCAGGATGGACCTAAAACATCGGCTTAAAAGGAGGTGCGGTTTTTTAGCTTGTACGACTGCCCTTCATTTTGTACCCTCCTTCACCTTCGTGGTTGCTTAAATGCGTCTCTAACCATTACATTGCAGTCCCATCTATGATATAACCGGTGTTTTGTGAGCTTTTTTTATTTGTTCTATTTTCTTTCAAATTTTCAACCTTGAGATAAATAAAGTATTGAATGTTTTTAAAACATGAATGAAAAAAAGATAGCTATCTTAATGTATATATACACAGCCAGTTAAAGGAATGTTTACAAATTACGAGAAAACGCATACCACAATACAAGAATACGATAAACTACCGGTCTTCATTTCATTTTAATAAAGTATGTATATCAACTGGTCCAAGAATCTGGAACAGTTACCTGATGAGTAAGGAATGCAAGAACATTGGACAATATAAACCAAAATTTTTCAGCTATCTGCACGATGCTCGAATGGCTTCTTAACCCTAACATGAAAATGTGGCAATTATTTTCCTAAAATTCTGATATTGATAACGATTAATGATTAAAACATGTAATGATTATTAATTTGGATACAAATTACTGGTTCGCTTTCTAACATTATATCGTAATACGAATCTGTACTAAATTGCTGATAGTATAAATATAAATATCGTCCTTTTTCTTGTCGGAGAATGTGTAATCCTCAGGCAAATAAAAAGATTAAGATAAATTCTACGTCCGGTCATTCCGCAATATATTGAAACAATTGTATTTGTCCCTAAAGTAAAAGGAATGGGACCATTTCTTAGCTCAACGATGTAATATAATGTAAATGTAATGTATATTAATTTCTTCACACATCAGGAAAAATTTGCCAACCTCTTTGGACCGCAAAGAAGTTGTTAATATAACGTTTAATAATTTCTACCAGTTCATGCTAGAAATCAATTTCTGCTGCCAATCCGTTTGTGTGGGGTCCCCTAAAAGTGGAATCTAAGACAGCATGATAGGGTGGATTTAATTTAGCCGACCCAGATTGGTGTTACTGGGCCGCAACAGTGTGGTTTCTGATAAGCCTCAACATAGAGATAACCATTGTAGGGTAAAGTGGCTTGTTCCGATCGTCTTTGCCCCCCCCACGATTTACCGGGAAGTACTATCAATTTTGTATCAATATAAGTCCGTATTTCTTTCATTGTCGTCCTGAAATTTCAGCGTTCCAAATCCATGTCATTCTCAAGATTACAGAGCAAAACTAGCGCTTGACGACCCTCGTCTACCGAAGGGGGGGGGGTTGGTTACGCACCCCCCCCCCCTTCAGGTTTTTTTCCCCGGCTTGCTAAAACCCCCTTTTTTGGTGCCAAATTATTTAATGTACCTGTTCACTTGTCATGTTCCGCTCCTTTTAAAATCCAAAAACAAACTCCACCGGGGTATAGGTAAGATAAGGTGATCCAAAGTTATCGATAGGGGGGGTGGTAACGCACCCCCCCCTCCGGAAGAGAGTACCAACATGCCTAAACAACACAGGAACATCACAGACACTTGATTTTGGGTACCAATAGATAGATATGGTCCCCTCTCTATCCCTTGATACCAAAATAAGTACCTAACATGTGCCTACATTATACTTCACAAGGACTCATAAATTTCGCATTGTCAGCAAAGCTGCCATTTCCATAGACACAACAGTGGAAAATTCAATTTTTCGCCAAAAATTTAGGAAAAAAACAGATTTTCATGCGGTTTTTGACTCCCTGATGGGAAATGACTAGTTTTATTATATAATTAACATCATTTAGAGCTATAAGAGGGTGTTTTAAGAGTCGCTACAATTGCGAAAAAAAAAAAATCAAATTTCTCACCCATATCGTATTTTCGTTACTTTCCTCAACATATGACGTCATGGTGACGTCAAATGGGGATGTTAGTACTTAGTTTGTGTACCAATGGAAGAAGAAACTCTAAAGCTATTCCTGGGTACCAAATTTACAGGATCGGGGTTCTACCGAAAACTCACAGGGGGGGTGGTAACCACCCCCCCCCCCCTTCGTGAGTTTTTGTTACAAAAAATTGCTCAAGGTAGACAAGGGTAATGTTTAACCATCAATATTCGCACAGTAGTTAATAGACAGTTGCACTATACATTATCGCTTCTAGAATCAAAACCGCAAGTTTGTTACACACGGTACTTGTGGTCATTGTGTACAAGTGTCAGCCTCTCATATGAAGTAGAGAACACTAGTGACAAAAATTGGAACAAGCCACTTTAAAATAAAATTCTGAGACGGTCCCCACAATGGAAAAAAAATCAGAATTCGTTCTAATGTATTGTAGGCGCACAATAGGCCCCATAGAAATCGTTCTAACCTTTCCTAGCTTATGGTCTTGGATACATTGCAGCACCGTCTCTCTCTTTAGCGGCCCGTTCAGAAGTAAGAAAAGTATATTGACATGGCCGAAATATTTTGCATTTGCCGTTATTCCAGTCTCTGTAACATGACCACAGTGATGATCGAAGCGTTACCTGAGTCACGGATGGTATAATGTTTCCCTTCTTTCTTACTCAAAAGGTATAGACCGCGTCCGTGTTCTAGTTATAACGAGCTGCCGTTCTGTAATCGCACGTCCTGTGCGACCCCGGAGTCTATTACCCTTGAGCCTGCTGCTAGGACAAATAATTCGAGTCCTCAAAGGAAGGCTCAACTAGTTCCAATGACCGAGTCTAATTTGAGCTGTCACCAGGGTGACAAAGATGTCCAGATGAATGCCTTGTATCTATCTACGAAGTAGCCATTGGTGGACTCTACTAGGAAGATAACTGATTAATATAAATTAATCGAACACCGGCAATCAACATGAAGGGTTCAAACAAATATCAGAATGTGTTTGTATGAAAATCACAAACATGTGGAACAGAGCTTGCAAAAGTAGCTTATTGTTTAATCCTGACACGGTTGAAAAGAATTGACACTGTAACAAATACATATTGCGGCATACAATGCGAATCCCCCCCCACTAGGGCCTTCCCTGTAACCTCTTGAGTTTCAATATCTTTGTTTTTTTCTACTCTTAGTTTTGTTTAACCAATATTGATATAAAATCACCGCACATTCATGCATTTTTCATTTGCACCCCATTTTTTGCGGTTCCCATGACTTGCGGTTGAAAGAGATGAAGGTCATAAGGGCTGAATTATCTCTTGAAAGACACTTCATCTTTTAACCCCCTGCATTGCGGTTCCATCTTTCATAATAACGCTGTGATCCTTCATTTTCTCGGCATAGTTATGGTTTGCAATTTTCCTTCCAATGGGACATTCCAGAGCAATATTATGGGTTGTGAATCCAATGGCAAATGTAAAGAATAAGACACCTGGAAGAAAATTGAACAGTGCCATAGTTTCAACCCTTTGTGTAGCTTTCCAAGACAGGACACAATTTTTTTGAATGCTTTATGTTTCTAAATGTCTTTATGTTCAACTTCTTTAAATTTGATATACATTGGGATCCACAAAATAATGGTGCAGGAAAACGCGCTCTCGTTGGAGGTGAAAAAAAGAAAAAAATAAATATGACGAATATTTACATCAAGTCATTTTGCAATTTTTGATAGGAACCACCAAATTAGTATCGGCAAGATGAGAGGTCAAAAAAGTACTGAATAACTGGAGACTTGCGACTGGAAAGGCTTCCAACATCCTTAAACACATGCCTTCGAATACTGTTAATTGTCTAAATGCTGTAATAGTTTTGCTATGAACAGAACCAGTTTGGCTTGCTTTAAAGGCCGACTCATAGATTTTCCGATGAGGGCTCCCTCATTTTCCAAAAAAGTAAAAAAAATCGTGTTTGTTGCATGTGGGACACAAGGCTTGTGCCATATACTCATCACTGGGTGAAAAATTGCTAAGCTTAAATCGAATTCCTTCATATAGAAAATCACAACTTTGTTTTTCAAATTTCCCGGATCCGGAATTTTTGTTATACCAGTAAATCTCTATGGGAATGTAATACTGCACATAATGTTTTACTGCATCAAAACGAAAATCCGATTCATCTCAAATTTCGGAATTGTGCATTATAGGTTACTATCTTAGTTTCTAATTGACTATTTTTTCATTATTACACAAAAAAATAATATTTCGAACTCTCTGAGTCAAACTTTAATTGTCAGTACGCTAGTAAATGAAATTTGTGGCGCTACAGTGCTTGTTAAAAAGACTGGAGGATGTATCTTGTACATAATACTTTTGCCATAGCAACAACTATAATGCACTCCATTTTAAGCTTTTTTTTATAACCAGTAAAATCAATAGAAACATTAACATTTGCCGTCAATATAGGGAAAACTTAAGATAAAAAAGTAAAACGCGCGTATTAAAACAAATTTTAGTACATGGGGAAAATGTAATGGATGTTGGTTTAGTTTTTTTTCATATACAATTTTGAACACCAATGTTTTTTCCAATACAGAATTTCATTGAGAATCTGAAAATCATGGGTTCATTTTTAAAAATGTGTTCTTTGGGGGTTTTATATTAGGGGGAAAAATGTTTACAGGGGTAACAAGAAAAGTGTTTAAATCATTGTTTTTAAAATTTATACCAGTATGTTCGTCTGCTCATACGGTTTTTTCTAAAAAAGGTATAATTTGTCATATTACGACCTATTGTTTGTTTTTAGTACAATAAGGCTCAAGAAAGTTCACTGGTCATTATTTATAGAATGGTCCGATTTTGTTGAAACTGGTTTTTAAATCGTTCATGTGGGTCATACTAAATAAGAAAAATGTATATCGATTCTGTGTTTCACCTTTCAAAGTGATACTTTTAGAGATATGAGGGGTGGTCTCCCATATAACCCTGTGGACCATGGCATATTTTGCCCTCTTAATTATTTTCAAAAATCGTCATTGACAACGCAGCCTTTATATTTTCGGCTTCTGTACAGTAGACAACAATTTGGCACCGTTTTTAGAACAAACCGATGGATCTGAGATTTTACCCCCAGTTTGACCTGAACCCCGTTTAACCTTGTAACTCTTGTACTATGAACACTCAGGTAGGGCAAACTATACCTTTCTGTAATCCTTGAAAGGTACTGAACATGATGGTATAACTTTAAACACATTTTGCCCCCTTTTAATTTTGCCCCCTGTATAAACCAGTGTAAACCTTGCCCCCCCTATAATTCATCCAAGAACAACATTTTAAAAAATGACAACCCATGATTTTTTGGAATCCTCTACAATTTTTGATTAGAAAAACCCCTTGGTTGCAAATTGGATAGAAGATTACAAAATACAGTTTCCACATGTACTATATATGGTTTGATTTAATTTTCCAGGATCATAACATGCATCCAGTATGGTGGGGTATTCTATTGCTATTTTGTGATTTTTTCCCCATCTATAGATTAATAATTATCCGTATGGCACGTATTCACTATTCAAACTTGAGGCTGTATTCAATTTACTTTTCAGTTACAGTTATTTTATTATTTCAAATATTTGTAAAACATTTAGATAAATTTAAAATTTCCCTCAGTATATAAGAAAATATCCTTCGTGATTAATACTAAGAAGTGCCTTGAAGCAGTTGAATGACATTTCTGGACAATAGTATGGTAGCAGACCCGCTTTCACCTCCTCAGATAACTCGCCAAGATAGTTGAAATCATGTCCTGCCTAACCAATTTTAATTTGCAAAATTATATTCGCATTTCTTTTTTATTAATATACATTCATGTACTGACATTCCTGTTGATTCAAAAACATTTTTTGTTGAAGTGAACGAACATTTAGACTGTATGTTGTTATAAAAATGAAAATGTACCACGTATCAGATGAATTTCCCATGCCAGAAAGGATAAAGTGTGACTTTGTTTTCTATACAGGTAGGGAGACGCCGAAATTTTTTTTCATTTATACAGTAATGATAACCGACTTCAACATGGCTTGAAATTCTTTTAATACTATTACCCTTCAGACGCGGTTTTATATAAAACGGAGAACTTTTAAAGTCAGACGCCGAGGCATATCGATTAAAAAATGTGAGGTTTTATAGAACGATATAATTAACCAGGGTTTTTTTAATATCAACACGGTTTAAGAGGCAAAATCCATGAATTCGAGACAGAGTGCCTCAACCTGAAAAAATTATGGCCTTAATAGAAGAAACATCTCAGCCTGGTCAACGGTTGGTTTATGCTTTTTTAATAAAGAAAAAGCTGGAATTTAAGCAACGCCACCAGGGAAAAATACCGTTTTTAATCTCTGACCAGTGAACACGGACGCATCCATGGTTACGATTTGTTGACAAACAATTGTTTCTTTCAGCATCATAACGTTGCCTATTCTAAACAGTACAGAGACCTTGTTAGGTACATAAACTCATGACGCGATCATCCGTCCAGTGCTTTAGGTTACTCTTAGTACAATACATTGTTTCCTTCAGCATGTCAACTGTATCGTCATGAAACTCACCAAATAGGGTAAGCCACGTCAATTTCTAAAAAAAAAAAAAAAAAAAAAAAAAAAAAAACATTTGCTATTAAAATCCCAGTAGAAGGATGCAGTATCAATACACAATGTACGTTTATTTAAATATTGCAAGTAAGAACTCTGGGTTGTGTTGTCCTTTTCGCAGGACTTAATCAACTTTCCCCTCCTTCAAGAACTTGTTGAAGTGGCATAAATCTGATCATTTACTGATCACGTTACAACTTTTATACTAAGTGTGCTCTTAGGAGCTATATAAAAGTTATATTGAGCCAAATAATTTTTTTTTCCTTAATTTTGGCCATATCTGGTTACCCGGTTGCAGCATACTTAAGTTTCTTGTTGCAACCTCTTTTTTCACAGGTGCTCTGCAATTTTTCTTAAATAGGTTATTTTTTGTATGTTCAAGAATTATGCTCCATTTATGTACATCACTATAATGAAATGACAGACAAGGTGAACAATGAAATTGGTCATCTGGAAGCAGAAAATCATGTTATTTTTGGGGGTGTGACACTCTGTATACAATGTGAGGTCAAGTTTTTGTGACCCATATAGACATGTTTGACCTTTTGTTACATTTTGCCCACTAATTACTAAATCAAATGCCAAACATTGTAAAATAAGCAAGATGAACAATTTGGTCGCCATTTTTCACAAAATGGAGCACTGGGTAACGTTCACCCCAGGATGACCTTGAACATTAATAGGGCCGTACCTGTTTATCTAAATGCGAACCTAAAAACACACGCATACATTTTTTTCCTTCTAATGAGGCAAATAAATTGGGGTACATTTAAACCCAGTTTAACCTGATTGTAAATTTACCGTACAAAGTTTACCCCTTATTTTAACCAAGTTCCCACTTTCCCAGAGGTTTGGACCCCAAAAATTCTGATTCAGCACGCTTCAAACTATAGACAACATCTTCAAAACTTCTTCCACATAACTTTTAGAATGGGATTCTGATTTATAACCCTACTATATTGCGTAAAAAATCATGTTCGAAAGGCTCTGAGACGACTGCCGATGAAGTATGAACCCACCTTTTTAATGACAAAAGAAAACAAACTACGGAATTGTTTTACTGGAACAAAACTACCATTAAGATATTCAAAGTTATCCACACACCCCAGATAAACAATTTCAGTCTTAGAAATGACTATGGTCATTTCCCAATCTATTTTTGACAAATC
>JAMKCH010018603.1:0-22204 GCA_023653785.1 Ophioderma brevispina
GGCTATATTACACTTATTAAATACGAAATCATTTTAGGTCCTGGGGATGTTATACAAGCGGATAATGGAGATTTGCAACACCAAAATGGCACCGCTTTGTAGACCAGCCTTGCCCCACGTGCCTGGCACTTTTTTTTTTTGTTTTCGGAACTGATGCCTCCAAACTCCGATGATTACAACCGACTCGCGATTGAGTTTGGAACTGTCACAACTCCCCACCAAATGACTGTTCGACTCCGGAAAAGCTTAAACAGTGATAGTGAAGGCAGGTCCGGACGTTAACTCACCAACGTTGCTACATATTGCTAGATAGTTTACCGGAGAGTGTGTGGGTACCCGTCCCAATGGCGAGAGTCGAATTTTACACCGTTGATTAGACACGTACGGATCCTGGCCAACTTTAAAGGAGGGGAACGGAAAGGAGGAATGAGGAAGGTATTTTCCGTTTCATTCACCACTATCCCCTTACCTTCCTGCTTCCAGGAGAGGTGCACCAAAAATCATTTTTTCAAACTAAATATGCTAGAGACTTCATACTTGGGGTATATGACACACAATATCATAAAAAGACAAAAATGCAAAAAAAAAATTTGCCTTAATTTGCAATTAATTGGCGGGCCATCTTGGATTTTTGGTGTCGGATTCAAAAAGGGCCAAAGGTGTACGCAAACGTATGTGATAGGAGACTTCATTTTTTTTTGTAGATGAAAGAGAAAAATGAATATTAAAAAAAAATTGTGGAATTGATTTTATTTTATTTTTTGTTTTGCGGACCGGGCCATGTTTTGGAGCCCAAAAAAATGGCACTTTCGGGTCAAAATCAGTTTTTTTATTATAAAAAAAAAAAAAATTGAAAGATTTTGACCAGCAGAACAAACTCCCTCCTGGATCATTCATAGTCTCAAGGTTATTATAGTAGATTCAACCAATCGGTCACCTCTAGTACTTTTTGAAGGTTGGGCATTGAATGAGGGGCATTGTGAGGGCGTGGAAATTAAAATTCCACTCTAAATCATTGAAACATGGAATCCGATAACCAGAGAAAATCACATTATATGCTTAATGAAAGCTGCAAAGTCAAACGTAAGCGCATTTTGCTACTAACTCTCAAAGCATTCTGGCTAATCGTATTAGGTCTTCAGTGGTATCAGTTGTGTAACAGGTGAATTAATGTTACGACACTTTTGAGCGCACGTGTTTGTATAAAGGACACAAAAGTCGTTACACCTCCATGTGAAAAGTGAAGTCAACATGAAGGCCAGATTATAGCTTAGTTCTTTCATGAAAACAGATGAATCGAGGCACATGTTTTCTTTTCTGGCCCCTATCCCAATAAGCGACGCTGTGTCCAAAACCTGTCCTCTGGTGATCACGAGGGGTGAATCTACTATAGCCTGTCATTAAAGTACAATGCATACGTTCCAAAAGCTGAAATGAGGGGATCTGATCCACGAAGCAAAGGGTTGGTCCCGGGTTGAGTGCTAGGTAAGTAAAGCTTGGGTTATCAGGGGTAACAAAATTCCAGGCTTCCCACGCTGCTTTCTTCCCCTTTCGGAAGAAGGCTGATGTAGTGTCAGAGCCAGTGAAACTGTGAAATACAGGAAGGGCAGAGATCTGTTGTTACCAAGAGCATTGAAGATGTTATTAACATGGTAGTATGAAAATGTTTGGCGGTACCAAAAGCAACCCAGATGTCTGCATGCTGCTGGATCAAGTTGAGTAGATGGTGCGCAATTTACCAATGAGGATCACCAAAACATCAGTGTCCACAGTGCGTACTTGGCATGCAGTAGAACCATTTTCTAAGCATCCTGTAGATGAATATGTAATCGTGTATCGGCTTCCCTCGTGATCGCACTCGCACATTTGGTGGTTGATACCGTGCCGACTACAGAAGTGCCAGATGTAATGAAGATCTCTTCCCAATTGGGCAATCATATAAAGTAATAATGTGGAAAACTTACCTGTAACTGACTATTTCACAAGTTGTGTTACACCTAGAACTTTCATCCAAAAGTATGCAGCTTTATTGAATACAACCCCACCTCCCTGTCCACAACACCCAACCTCCCTTCCAAATTACCCAAAACTCCTCTCAAAACCCTCTCCCTCCTAAACACCCGTCTTCCCCTTTCCCAACACCCGGCTCCCTCCCAACACCCGTCTCCCCCTTCCAAACACCCGACTCCCCCTTCCCAGTACCATCTCCCCCTTCCCAATTACATCTCCCCCTCCAAACACCCCATCTCCCCCTCCAAACACCATCTGCCCTTTCCCAACACGCATCTCCCCCTTCCCAACAACCCCTCCCCTCCAAACACCCACAATACCTTTCCCAACACCCACATCCCTTTCCCACACCCACGTCCCCTGCCAACACCACATGCCTTCCAAACACCCAAAATCCCTTCCCAACACTGCACAGTTACCTTCCCAAAAACCATATCCCCCTTCCAAACACCCCATCTCCTCCTTCCCAAACACCACCTCAGATTGCTTTAAGGGATACAGCGAACCCTGTATTCAGGTAAATTGGTCAAGTAGTGGTAATAATGACACTATCAGATTAATATAGTCATTTGTTCTTTGGCTATATTTTATTTGGTCACATCAAGAAGAAGCTTATTAATTTACACCGAAGGGCATTATCACAGGTTTGTGGTGAATTGCTATAACCAAGTATTCACTAGATCGCTTTGTAACTTTTTGGGCTCAGACCCACCATACCCACTACAAAAATTTCATCACCTACAATAGAAATATAGCCCCTGATATTACAAAAGTGAAACAAGACCACATTCCTCACCCATGGTAAAAAGTATCTTAAAAGAATTGGTTTCAAATAGAAGGGAAAAGTTTGCCTTAACCTGTGGTTTTAAAATCTTTCATTGAGATCAAAGAAATATGACAATTAATTTTGGTTTAAAATGTGAAAAATTAAAATATTATTGCAAAAACAGTTCATATGCAGGGTTCTTTATGAGTTTTAAAAAAATTGTTGAAATTTATTTTTACTATTTTCTTATCAGTGATTCCATCTCTTCAACATAGGAAGAAGCTTGCTTGTACAGTGTATGAGGAGCTCATAAAATACAAGGGATTTACTACTTTTACTGTAAAGCAAGTGTAATTGCATCACACTGTTACCATGTAGAATTGACAAGGGACAACATAGGTCTCTTCTAAATTTTGCTACTTCAATGATGCTATTAGTTATTGGAGCGTAATGTCCGTGACGCAAATTGTAATGTTCCATGACCATCTTAGAGTGACCTACCTAAGTTGTGGAAGATACTGTTACATTGTTAATATCTTGTATTGTTAACCAACCCATTACACTATTTACTGCTTGCAATTAAAATGAACTCTAAATTCAGAGAGTTTTGAGTTGAAACTTAATAGTGGCAAAACGTGTTTTTCTGCGGAAAGTCCATTGCGCTCAATTTGCATAAAAACTCATGTCGTAATAATTAGCGATGGATTCCCAACCAAAAATTGATGAGAAGTACATTTTACCTCAGCTACAATAATCAATAAAGACCAAACCCAAAAGCAGAGTTTAGAAATAACTAAATATACTACTTACAAGCAGAAAAATTGGTCCACGTTGAAATGTCCATGACACTGGAATCGCTCCTATGTTAACGAGTGACCATTTTCTTAAGTTATTTACGGATTTAGTGGTATTTTGAAAAGTGCCCTATATCAGATGATCCTTTGTGACTCACAGGTACATGTATGATCCTCCAGAAAATTTATTCTTTATTAAATGCTAGCAGATAAGCCGGTAATGACTCTTTAAAAGACTCTTTCAACCCATACAAGGCATTTTACACATGTGGCGGCCATTGTAAAAAAGGGTCCTCTATCAGATGATCCTGTGATCACAGATACTTGTATGAACTCAGACAACTATTATCCGTATTAACTACGTAAAAGATTAGCTGGTAAGAACTCTTAAAATGACTCTTTCAACCCATACGAAGCCATTTTACATGATTTTGGCGGCCATTTTGAAAAAGCGCCCTCTATCAGATGATCCATGTGACTCACAGATACTTGTCTGACCTCAGAAACTATTATCACTTATTAATATAGCAAATGAGATGGCTAGGACTATTAAATTGACTTTTTCCACCCATACTAAGCCATTTTATATGATTTTGGCGGCCATGTTGAAAAAGCCCTCATCTAACATACAGGAGTGCCCCGACTATGGTGGGTACCCTTCCAAATTTCATAGTAAGGGACTAAGGAAGGCCACAAAAAACAGTTGACGCTTTTGTTCCGACCTGTCAGCATATCATGCAAAATTGTGTACGAACCTGGACTTGTCATATGTTACCCCTTACAAGGGTGAGACAATGAGCGGATTTGAGAGCCTGCGATCCCAACCGATCAATGTTATTGACGTGGGTGCAAGCAGAAGAGGCGTGTTCGCATAATCCATCTAAAGGTCGGACAGCCTCCCAATCACGTCAAATAATCAATGAGGTAGTTCCTCTGGTGGTAAAGTGTACAAAATAATTGAAGGTAGAAATTTCTCCTCACTCCGGTCATTGCTTCGCACATGCCAAGTTGTATATAGGAGTGTGTGCGTGCAATGGCGTCTCGTGGTTCGGTAGTCACAGTGGTCCCTGCAACAGAATAGTCCATCCCTCTGTGTGTATGTGTATTTCATAAATATGTAAGAAGAGTAGGGAATCATATCCGCAGCAGTTATAGCGGCACTGGCACATTTTCACAAAATATAAATTTTCAATTTGTCTCAAATGATAGTCTAGGCCATTGGAAGAACAAAGATTATTTACACATAAAAATAACATACCCCAAAACAGATAGGGGACATTGATATGCGGATAAAGACATCAGGTATTGAGCCAAATTTTAAGTTTTCCATAACTAATCAACAAATGTGTATATGACATGAATATTTTTGACTCGATCACTGATATTAAAACCACAAAGGTATAGGCTGGCAAACAGGGTGCATTAGAGTGGGAAACAGCATACGGCGTGCGTGTTCATACGGCGTTCGTCGTCTGCGAATTTAACGTCGCCGGCGACGTCGTTAAATTACAAATCGTTTGTTACCTAAGGAAGCTGATTTGGTCTTATCATTCAGCGGGGGCTTTTGTATATAAAGCCTTACAACCATTGCAAAAAAATATCGATTTTGAAAAATCTTGAGGGCGCATTATTTTTCAAATGTGCCAGTGTTCTTATCATTACTCAACCCCCGCGGTCGAGGGTAAGATTGCGTGATTATCCAGACTTAAATGTTTCGGTCTGGCCAAAAAGTGAAACCTCAGATTTGATTATTCTATGCGTAGGAATCTTGCAGTCGATTCAACAACAAGAGCGACTCCACAGAAAAAATAGCCACTGGTCGTCAAAATATCTCCCATCAGTTTATATTGATGTTGGCATTATTACAACACTACTAATTCTTTGTGTTTGTTTTGTTTCTTTCTGGAACCAAAAATATCAATAACGGACAAGATAGCTCAATCAGTTAAGCACTCGACTCCAATGTATTGTGCTCATCCATGCATATAGGCGTGCGTTCGGGCCCTGTGAGATTCGGCTATCTTGTAATTTCCCTGGACAAGAAATTAACCGCTTGGTTGTCCCGATTTACCCATGCGATATTTGGGAAGCTGGTCCCGGCTGCGATGGTTATCTCGATGTATGTTTGCTGATAAGGAAAAGCGCTGATCCTGATCTGCTGCATCCCTTGAAATGATTCTAAATGGTTTATGGTATGGTTGGACCACAGTGATCAGCGGCCATTTGTGAAAGCGCTTAGAGGCCAAATAGCATAAGGCGCTATATATATCTCTGCTATTATATAGCAGAGATATAGCGCGTGGACGTATCCAGGATATCGCAACCCTGGGGTGCGCGATCTTGGATACGATCCCAGCCCATGCAAACGGGGGTCCAGGGTTCGTTAAAGCTTAGCGAATGTAATTTAAAAAAAAATAATAATATCCCCCCCCCCAAAAAAAAAAATGAGCCGTAATTCTCAGCTCATTGTATGAAAACCAATCAAGGTCGCAATCCGCCCTATTTACTTAACAAGAAGTCGCATTTTTCCCTCTGTCCACAGCCATGTTGATAGTTGACTATTGATTTTCAAAACCGTTGACACGTAACTAAAGGTGGGTTCATACTCCATCGTTAGACGTCTGCAGACGCTAGCGTTTCGAATATGCTTTTTACGCAACGCGTATGTTCATGCATACAGCCGATGTCCGACTATGAAATATGAACCCACCATTAAGGATATTTTCAAATCTCAACCACCGGGTTGCTGGTCGGTTCTGTTCGGTTCTTTTCGGTTGCAATCGGTTACTATTGTTCAAAGCAATGACCCATGGCTCAACCGCCACGAACCGCCAGTCAACCGACGGTTGAGTTTTGATTTCCCTCCCGTTAGTGCCCAAGGGGATTTTTGGCACCAAATTTACACCACATATGAAGCTCCTAGGTCACTTTAATAAAAGGCTATTATTGAGTTAATGAGTGTTTACTTATATCTGTGTGCACATTACCTCTCGTCTAACCAAGCCTTTTTTTTTTGTAACACGGTTTATGAGGGTGGGGGGGGGGGGGCTGTCATTCCCTTGGAGAATGACAAATGAATGAAAATCAATGCTTACGATTTTGATACCAGTAGAACCATATAGTCCACTTCTTTCCATTGATGCCAAAATAAGCATCAACATACCTAGTATGACGTTACAATGACCTGATACAGTCCACAAGTTAGCAAAATTGTCAAAAATGGAAATATCGAATTTTCATTTGGTTTCCAGCTTTAAATGAGGGTAATCTACTACTTTACATAAAAATATAGTTTTAGAGCCATCCTCGGCAGAATATTTTGACAAATACACCATAAATAAATCTTTGGTGGCAACCACTCATCACCCATCGACTTTGACGGCATGCCTAACCCCGGTGAAGGTTCTACCTTGACTTCTTTCGCTAAAATGACCAGAGAGGATTAAAAAAAAACAATTACCTTGAAGCTTTTTATGAAAGCTTTTGGCATTTTAGTGTACCGGAGGAAAGTTCACTGCAAGACGCGGTTTAAAATGACTGTATTCCATAGGTTGTTAAAATATTTTCAACCGACTTCCGTTAATGCCGGGGTGGGACCCTCACAAATATTGACGGTAAGCCTGATTGTCAGACAGACAATTAATTACACAAAAGTCACAACCAAACAATCTCAACCGTTTTCGGGATATTTGCGAAAACAAAACAAAATGATAAAACAAAAGCAAACAAAACAAAAACAAAACAAGAAAACAAAAAACAGGGCCTATAGGCATAACCCGATCATTTAAGTGTTGATTTTAGTTCACATTTAATAGGTAATGTTTTATATTTATATACACCAATATTCATATCTGCAATGTTCATATTGACAAAGACTGCAATGAGAAGATAATAACTCAAACTAAAACTCCAATTTAAGATATTCAATCAACGATTTCTTCCGTTCTTGTATTTTCTTTACTCTTTACATTGCTTTCAGATATTTATGTATTTATTTACTTACTTCATTTATTCAATTTTTTTAGTTTGGAGTTGCAGCAACGAATTCACAACAGCTGATCCAGGCGTGTTTACCACGCCAAACTACCCTGACAACTATCCCAATCTTATAGAATGCAATACATTAATCACTGCTCCTGAAGATATGCAGGTATGGGACTGTTGTACTATAAACATTTTATCTTCTATTTTAGTAAACTATTGTTCAATATGTATCAGTATCGTTTAAAGCTATTTTAATTTTAAAAGTTATATCTTGCTTTGGTTAAAAAAACGGTCCATTATATTTGTAATGAAAACACCCTTGACTTGAAATGCTCTGGAATTTTTATTCTTGTATTTTCAATAAGGTTATGAACAGGCAAACGCTTCACGTGAACAGCGTAGCTGCACATTATATATTTTTATATTTAAAATCTGGGATCTGCATTTTTACCATTATCACTACGAGTATAACAATCGATGTAAAATGTAATTGAAAGGTTTAATCGCCTGATCGCAATAAACATAGAGCAATAATTCAAAGGTTGCAAGGCACACATTATATATGAGTGTAGTTGATATAGCTGGATCTGCGTTTTAAAGACAAAAACAAAACACACAAAACACACATACACACAAAACACACACACAACACACAAAACAAACAAATCTTAGATAAAACCCAACAAACAAACTTCCCATCAGAATCATTCAATAAAGCATTAAATGATCCACTGGGTAACTATTTGTATATTTAACTTCAACACATGGAGCTACATGGCAGCAGCAACAACTGAATACATGAAACTAGAATATCACCAAAATGGTAAACAAAGAAACAACAACAGCAAAAGAAGACAACTGTAATATTTCGTTAATGAACTATCTAAAGGCGGTGTCAATGTGTGGTTTGCTCAAATGAAACCACAACCGAGTAGAGCAGAGAAATGCAGTTGGCCAAAGGCTTCATACAGTTGTCCTGGGAAGGGCTGGAATCAAGATACACGTAAGGGACCAAATGGATACTCAACCGGCGGGTGTTTTCTGGTTCTGCCCGGTTCCAGGCGGATCATTTAATCCGCTCAATCTTCTTAATCCTTTAATACGATTAAGTAATTCCGCAAACTCAATGAATTAATTGAACCGCGCGAAACCGGGCAGAACCGGAAAACGCCCGCCAGTTGAGTATTGAATTCGCCCCATAAGGTACTTGATTAAGGGAAATGTAAAATACAAAATGTTACTTTAATCTGGCTCAGTACATCTGATTTCATTACTCCCTCTTTTTACCTTTTACAAGGTACTACTCTTCATGCGTGATTTCAGCCTGGAGCCACAACAGGAAGCATGCCGTTATGATTGGGATCTTTTGAAAGTGTACGACCGTAATGTCCCTGACGAAGCTTATTTAGTTGGTACATACTGTGGTACCAGCGTGCCCTATATCTTTAGATCTACTGGAAGGAGTCTGTATGTCAATTTTAAATCGGATTCATCGATCAACGCACCAGGATTTGAAGCAGCCTACTATTTCGTTCCAGGTACTATTTTTTTCTTATCAACTTGAAAATAAGCTCGGACATCTGCTTTAGTTTGTATCAGTCACAGCGTGGCTGTTGTTGCGCATTTAATTTGCCATTTTTGCAGCAAATACAACCTCTTCAAATATTCCGCCAACGCTTAGGATATGTTTTGTGTGTAGGTATACAAACGATAGGAACTATGACAAATCCCTATTCCATTAAGTTAAATAATATCGTCGCTGTTGTGCAAAATACAGTCCTACAATAACCCGTTTTATACTTTCGGAATATTAGAGATTTAAAGAGACAATACAAAACGTTTATACTTGTTATGTTGGATTGCTTATTATATTTAATATGTTATATATATTATTAAATTAAAGATAAACAACGATTTCGTATCATATTTTCCGCGGTACACATTTTGTTTTAACCTTTATGTTTTACTTATTACATTTTCGGGGGTATTTTTTATTACAGCAAATGAGACTTTGCCACCACCTGGAAACACAACAGGTACGTTTTCCTCATTACTAATTCTGTTTACATGGTTAAGAAATTATGTTATTGAATAAAGGGACTCTTTAGCTTAAGACTTATGGTCCATTCATACTTGAAAATGGCTGAAAACTATTTCTGACTCAACGCAGCAGCAAAACAGTTAAAATTGCAATGCGCTGCTGTTGTGTTGAGTCAGAGATTGTTTTAGTGCAGTGAAAAATGAATGGACCTTAACGAGAAATAAGAATAACCATGCCATGCATATTGACACAAATGCTGAAAAATTTTCATTCCCAACTTTCTGCTGTTTGTCACGAATATGTGAACAGTAAGGATTTCTTGCCATCACTCAATAGAGATTGTGCCTGTGATGTCATCAACCGTAATGCTGAACTTTATTCAACAGGATCAAATCAGAAACCGCTGTTATTTCCACCACATTAATGGCATACAAACGTGATTATTCCCAAGGTTACACGCAGCATTAAATTTAACGAAATGTACAGGACACCCTTTCGATTCTTTATTTCCTAACCAATCGATTAAAGCAGGTAGGACCCAAAGAGGTTCTATATGATAGAGAGGCAAAACGTTACGTAATCTTTAGAAATTCACCGATAGCATGTTTTGGCCGACCACAAAAGCAAAAATAAGAGTTAGAGTACCAACATAGAAAGCAATGGATGCTCCGCTTCGTTTCCACATGCTGTGGGCTGCGCTTGCATATACACTAATCGGTAGTGAACAAATAATGTATGTGCTCGAGGTGGCCAGGTGTGTGTTGTGGTAATAATAGTGTACATGATCATGGTGTTCAGATTACTCTTTTTTATTCATACTGCCATGCGCGCTTAGGTGAAAAAGATGTATTCTTGAGGCGGTTTATTTAAATCAGACGATGATGTGTATATTAATCGTTGTGTGGTAATGGGTAGGACAAAATTTAACCACCCATAGCACCCAACATCCACACATGATATTTTGGCGGATTGTTGTAATCGAATTGAATTATGTGTGTATTACAAGCACCCAAACTGATAATTATTATTCCGTGCAATATTCAAAATTGTCAGCGCCCAGCACGAACAAACGAATGGTTTTGAATGCGTTTCACCCCCTTGGCAGGGACCTTAATTAGATGTAGTAATGAGAACATACCATATTTTAGACGACATGCGGAGTTCAAACTTTACCAATGGAGCCAGAGGAGTTGATCGTAGGAGGTAAACCCGCACAACGTGGTGAATGGCCGTGGCAGGTTGCACTCTATTACTACAATACATTTATTTGTGGTGGGGTTCTTCTAACTCCAGAATGGGTTGTTACAATTGCCACATGCGCGTGAGTACTGCAGTTTGTTTTGACAATCTTAACTTAAATATATAGGTTTAATTGACACCAAAGCTTTAAAAGATAATTATACGTCTTTAGAATCAAATGGATTCAATACCTTTTCCAAACCCAGAATAATACATTTTAAATCGTGCTGCAGAATTTTGTACCAAATGATCAGGTCTGAATGAATATTGCAGCACTAGATACAACATGTGTGATCAATATAAGTTTTATATTTGTAGTTATTGTAATTTTTAATTTCAATTTGATTATTTTATGAAGACCGGATGAGAACTCAGAATTCTACGATATCATAGCTGGAAGTAACGATGTCAATGGCCAAACAGACTTTGCTCAGTTCTTTAAGGTCTCAGAAGTAGTGATTCATCCACAGTTTGATTTCTTTGGAAGTCGCTTCGATATAGCCCTTCTACGGCTCAACATGAATGCTACCATAAATGACTTTGTCCGTACAGTTTGTTTACCATCTGAACAAGATCAGACTGACTTTCCGGCTGGTACTCTCTGCACTGCTACTGGTTGGGGTGAAACCTATGAAGGAGGTATGTGGGCGGGGTGCACTATTCATTGGAATGATGTGCCTATTTAATATGCATATTATAATATAATTTATCTTAGCCATTCTACTTACAATGAGAGGCCCTGAGGTGAAGAAGAGGCATAGGCGACGTGTTTGTGTAGACAATCCAAAAGCTGCAATTATGCAACAATTTCCAGTCCTCGTAGAAGTGGTAAAAAGATCAAAAACACCTAAAGAGTCCATTTTGATTCATTTTCTTGTGTGTGTGTGTGTACGATTTCTTCTTAAATTTTGTGTATATTATTACAACATTATTGAACAAAGTCAGTTTAATGCCCCTCTTGATGGCTCCCCCAAGCCACATTCACTATGAACAGGTAAAAATCTCCAGTTTCCCTTGCACAGAAATCAGGATCTTCCATTAACCAGTGTATTTAGAAAATACACCCCCTGGTGTTTGGGTATGATATACGACACCCGATCACACAAGGGTCCCAGGTTCGATTTCAATGCATTTACAAGTACAACCCACTAAACTGTGTCCTTGGTGGATGAGCATATTGTAACTCATAGTGATTGGTTACTCCACCCGAAATCCAACTAAGCACTTATCTCTAACATCCGATCAAGCTCTTTCGTCTGTTCATATTATATGTTTTGTTGTTTCTGTATAACTGTTCAGGTCCCAGAACTGATGAACTCTATGAAGTACCAGTTTCCATTGTTGACCAAGCATTTTGTAGAATTCAATACGCGCCGGACCCTGTCACTGACGAAATGCTTTGTGCTGGCAATCTTGAAGGTGGCCAAGGTGTTTGCCGGGTAGGTCGACGAATATAAACGAAATCAACTTTTAAGTCTGATACTGTAACTTACATTTTGACAGCTTGCTACCTTGCGTCCACAACTTGTGGACTTCATCAGGCAGCAGACCCGTTGGATTGGTCATGTGATAGACGGCTATCTTCTCGGATCCATGCGTGAGATGAACCGTAAATTCCCCTTCTTGTTAAGTGATGAATGTTCAACACGCTCCCGACTGACCACCTTGATGCCGCAACAGTGCCACTGTTCCTCTTTATCCAAGATCACAAAGTCTTCACTAATGAATGAACAGTGTCTTTGGAATGGATGAAGATGCTCGAGTTCCGTTGGTGCTAGGTCTCCTTTGTTGGTAAAACCTTTGTTTTAGGCCCCGAAGTAAAGAAAGAATTTACCAACACAGGAGAACCTGTAGTATGATATAAGTTAACAGAGTTAATTAAGAAGCCACGCGTATCTAGACTTCGACATGTTTAATTACAGCAGGCAAATGACTAATGCACTGAATTATTTTCCTGTTGGATTTTTTTCTTGGGGTGGTATGAAAAGGAACCATAGACAAGTGCATGTTTAAAAGTCAAAACAAGTTGACCTAAATATAAATCTCCCGATAAATCCGACAAAATAGATGGTTTAGGTGTTTAGAAGCAGCGGTATTTAATTAAAAGGCCAGAGGTGAAACAAACTACCAATTGGCCATATTGAGAAAGAGGTGTTTAGAAAATATTGTGTTCTAGAAGCATAGATCTCTCCAATCCAAAAACAGCTAGGAAATCCAGTGGGATTGCGAGAGGGGCAGAGTGCCCTCCTGAAAAAAAAGTGAAAATTGGAAAAGAAAAGACAGTTATTCATGCTAAATCAGACCTTTTTAACCAATTTACTCCTGCGAGCTGCACATTCTTGCCTTCGTTCGATTAATTATTTGCACTGGTCATGAACGTGCCTCGTCGGAACGAACAGGACTAGCAACGCGCTTGCTAAAAAGGCTCGAACAAATCATTTATTAATCATACATTTAGAAACATGATATAATTTTCAGTGATATTTTGATAAAAAGAGAACAGTGCTAAATAAAGTAGTTAAAAGTTGTCTTTGTCAAGTCTAATGTTGAATGTACCTCATTTTGTTATTTTGATTTGAAATATATTGTGTTATTATAAGACTCATTTTCAATACAAATTCCTAAATGACAGTAAACATACACTGCTTCCTTACAGCATGATAGCGGAGGCCCTCTCGTCTCACAAGTTGAAAACAAATGGTATCTAGTAGGCTTACCCAGTTGGTCTCGCGGATGTGCCCAGGCGGATTATCCTGCTGTCTACACCCGGATTTCTGTTTTTGAAGATTGGATTAGCGGTGTTATAGAAGGAAATTACACTAAAGGTATTATTAGTGTTATAATAATTACAAAGTCGTCTTCTTCTTATTATTTTTTACTAATGTTATATTGCTATCCTCTACGCGAAATTGGCGTTTGTTATTCACTCAGAACGCTCTTAGGGCGAAATATCGTTTCCCCCTAACGTATCCCTTTATTCCGTGAATAACAAAGGATATGAATATTAATTTATGCAAATGAAGGATAATCCCCTAGAATAACAAAGGATATGAATATTAATCAATTTAAATAAGAAAAGAACTCATTATAACCTAATGAATAGTTAAAATTTCCCCTATTCCACTGGTAGAGTTATTATTATCATTATCATCATCATTATTATAATTCACTTTTCATTAGAAATCATGTGCAACGCAAACTTCACCGAAGGACCTGGCTCGTTCCAGTCCCCATTCTACCCTAGTAACTACCCTAATGATGTCATGTGTCAAACACGGATCACAGCGCCACCAGGCTACAACGTTTACATGACGGTTCGTGATTTCAGACTTGAAGACGATGGTACCGTGGACTGTTCGACAGCATGGGATTCGCTCCGTGTCTACGACTCTGACCGCATTGATGAAGAGCAGTTGGTCGGTGTCTACTGTGGAACAACTATTCCGCGTACCTTTAGGTCAACCGGGAGACGTTTATTCACTTATTTCTCATCCGATGGTTCTATTACGGAGAGGGGATATGACCTGGCATTCTATTTTGTGGAAGGTAGTTTTATGTGCAAAACTATGTTTTTCATCCTGATTATCAGTTTCTGAATCCATGATTGATATGGTCTTAGTTTTTCTCTTCACTCTTATTAAAAATCTTCTGATATCTGCATGGTACTAGAAAGTTCATAATATATATATACAAATCGAAAAAAAAGAAACAATAGAGACGTTCTTTATTGCTTCTATTAAAAAGAAGCTCTTAATAGGGATTGTTTATTCCAGAAGTAGAGTTGAACGAGTTCTTTACGTTAACGTGTCAGTTGTATTTGTAAAGAAAGGAAAGAAAAGGATAGATGAAAATTAGGAGTAAAGTTAGGATTAATATTATGTCAGGAAATATTTTGATGATGATGTTATCGTCATCATCATCAAACTTATAAACACCATATACACTTATTTTTATCTTTTAAGGACAAGGGCTGCAGAACGAATTTACCACAGCACCAGGCGCATTCTCGTCTTCCCAACTACCCGAGGATTATCAAATAAGTCGAATTGTAGAGAAATTTGATTCACAGCGCCGTCGAGGCAAAAGGTATTCCTAGTTATACAGGATTGCTCTGGAGTTCAGACGGCGAAAGTGCACGAACCCAATTTGACACGTTGCGCATCTATGACAGTTTTCCACGCGATGATCAGACAGGCTTATTGGTTAGATACTGCGGTGAAAGCTATTTCCAGAAACGTGTACTTCAAGTGCAGAAGAGAAAAATCTATATGTTGTCTATCAAACCGACGCTACAACGACAACAAGGGGATTCCGGGCAGCATTCTACTTCCTTCCAGTAAACTATTGCGTCCCTACACCGTCTATGATGTATGTATGATGTATGTATGTACCAAGATGGCGTTCCCAGAGCAGTTGCTCATACCGACCTGCCTCGGAAATCATCCCAAATCATATTTATGCGACACCTCGGGATCTCATCTTGAGGTTTTCACCAATCCTGGGTAACTTACCCTGCGTTAAACGATAGTGCATCTTTGGAGAAGTTCAGGATGGAGAGAAACCTGAAAACAGCATTTAACAGAGCCATGAGATCTGGCGAATTAAGCGAGATGGTCAAACCACAAGCAGGACCGACACGACCCCCGGCACAAACGGTCAGAGAATACTTGGTTTCAATAATGGGTCGCCCCACTCGCCTATCTAATAACGGATGGACAGAATTTCAATCCTGCTTGAAAATGGTCTTACAGAATGAACGTAGCAGACTCTTGCCATGGTAAGATGCCAAAATATACTCACCCCGATCCAATATGCTGGTGGGAGACTGTAGGTGTAATGACAAGTGTATTCTTTAATGGAGGCGAGGTTCCCAAGTTTAAAGGCCTAATAATTCCGAAGTCAGCACCTCATTATTAGATTTTCCGGTTCGTATTTAAGGAACCTATCGTGTTTGCTAAATCAGCCAATCGAAAAAAAATCATTCCAAAACATAGATTTTTGCATGTATGCAACAAGACAGGTATCCTAACATGCCTGCCAATGATAAGGACCAGAAGCAAACCTAAGGACAGAACGGAGATTTTAGTCATTACTGTCCGGAACGGACACTTACTACAACACGTAATGAATGGAGAATGTATCTTGGAACACTGCCGTTTTATCCTTTTTGTCAATTGTACAGCTGGAAAATGTAACTTAGAGAATTTTACAGACTGATCCTTCACTTTGAAGTATTCCTGCAAATTTCAAATATTTTTAAAATAACTGATAGTGTCTTAAGTAAATTTCCTGTCGGACCGTGGAAGGACGAACCCAAACATGTCCAAAAATGATCTTCTTGATATTATTCAGTCAAGAATACAGTTTATTCGTCGTGAAATCCAGCCTACATTTCCAAAACAGTAACAGTGATCATGATTACCCAGCGCGACCAGTGACAAAAAAGCAAAAACTACGCAACTATGGAAATCAAACAAAAAGCGTGCAATTCAAATTATCGTCAAGGCAAATTGATAATCCCCGGGTTAAATCTGCCCTGTTTCAAGGAGCGTGTGCAGGAATTTTACACAGACAAAAGGCCAGAGTAAACCCTCATGTGGAATCCTCAAACTTTACCATGGACGCGTGAGATAGGAATGATACCCCTCATCAATCACTGAGATTTAGTTAGGCCTGTTACCCAAGCAGAAATAATACAAACAATTAAAACTTTACCAAACAAACGCGCACCCGGCCACGGACAATATCTCGTCTTGGTGATATTCAGTCATGCCTAGCACATTGGCTTCCCAAACTTGTGGTTCCAATATATAACACTTGTTAGCTTAATAGCAAGGTGCCGGATGACTGGAAGAAGGGGCTACGGTCAGATTGAACCGCAAAGCAAGTAACGACTCTATGGATTTAACAGAGTGGCGACCGATTTCTTTATTAATCACGTTTACAAAACTCTTCATGAAACTGTTAGAAAGAAGGATTATCCCTTGGATAGTCAATACTAATAGATTCTACCAAAACCAAAAAGGCTCATTGCCTAGAAATGGTCTTACCCGGAAACATGTTTTCTGTATAAAAAGTTCACAGTACTTGATGTTCGTCATTCAACGGGAAAACTTGTTTGTAAATTTATGACTGAGCTGATCTTTTGGTACATAAATCATATTTCATGATCTCTTCTCTCGGTTATATGGATTACCCAGGAATAAACTAGTTAACTTACGCAAGATATTTACACCAACTCATATTTTCAAGTGAATCAAATACTGGTTTCACTGACTTTATACGTAGGAAAAGGGGATAATTCAAGGTTGGACCCACTCTGTAAGGTTTTTGAGCAGGGCGGTTGGACATTGGTTAAGATGGATGATGGGTGGTAACAATTGGTCGCATTCCTATCCCGTTCACGGATATGTGGATGACATTGTCCTGTGTAGTATTAACGAACAGAAACCCTGTGGATATGTGTGACAAGACTGCCAAATTTGTCACTTCGACTGGAATGAAGATCAAAACATAGGAAAATGCGCTATTCTCATGGCCAGAGGACAGGGAACAACTGGAGCAGAAGAGATAGTACATCTGCAATTCATATTATTATTCAAGATCAGCCAATACCAAATTTAGGTTAAAAGTGTATAAACATACATATCTTGGCCCTGAATCAGTTAGAAGAGAAAGCTTCTGGACGCTCAACTTAAATTCATTATTCAGGAGTTTAATAGCACGCTTGAAAAAAATCAATGAAAGCAATTTGCCTATTCTAGCCAAATTCCAAGCCTAAAAAGATATGGCAAATTCACATTGAACTTTATTGCTGCAAACCTTTCCTTTACCAATGAAAACGCTTTTGGCAGGAGGACAACATAGTGAAATACTCGTGAATGCGCTACAACCTAAAACAAAATTTCTAATAGGGATATAATTTTTTATTCCAAACAGGCAAAGGTGGGCGTGGTATTTTAAATCCATCTACATGGATATTGCTAAAAAGTTGTCTTTTTTGGCTTCAATCTTAAACTCTGATGATCCCACAGGACAAGGTTCAGCTCAGGTCATCATGCAACTGCATGACCAAAAGGAAAGCGGTCTTCCATGAGGGGGTGAAGGTGATGGTGATGATGATGATGTGAGACGTGAGGTGACTTTGTTTGGGAATTATGAGGTGGGGATGCTGACGGTAGAGTTATCAAAAGGGGGAAAGGTCAATTGGGCCTAAAAATCTGTCTGGGTGGAATTTAATGAGCCGTGTGCGAGACAAATCTGTCTTAGAAATTATACAGGACGTGTTGCTCTTGGTTGCCAAACAAGAAATGTAGCTAGTTTGACGGCACAGTACTGGCCCTGTCAGCTCACCTCAAACGGAGTTATATTAATAAACGTTTAATAGGTTAGGAACCTTAAATGCAAGGCGGATTGTTCGAATAGCAGGTGCTCATGCTTTGTCACAACAAAGTATTTGACAAACCGTCTCTAGATGATGACCGTATCAGATTTATGTTCAAATCACGCAGCAGTAATAGAATGCAATTCTCTAACTGCATTATCTATCCCACCAATACCCCAAACACTGTAATCTTTGCAATAACCCAGCTGATTACAGTATCCATTCATGGAATGGGTGCATGGAAATTTAGAAAATCTTTATATTGACTAGGAATGACAGAATCGTTACTCATATTAGAAACGAGATCATGATGAAACTACATCCAATGTTGATATTTCACTGATTCGTTTATAACACATGATTTACTTGACAGCCAATCGGATTTTGGATTTATCCTGCACAGAAAACCCGATCTTCTCGTGACCGCCATTACCATGCAGGCTTGTTATTGTTGAATCTTTGGTCAATTTGATGCATTTATAAACACCCTGCTACCATACAAAAGTCAACTATTACCAAGCATTGAATGAACTAATCAATTGGATACACCATACTCATGTAAAAACAATCGTAATTATTGTGGGGAGTATGGGAAGTATTCATAAGCGTGTTACTTCTGGCTTAAAAAAACTTGGTTTCCTAAACAGGTGCAGTAAAGCGATTGCTAAAGACCTTAGCATCAGTGCAGCCATTGGCTCAAACATTGTTTGGAAAAAGCGCGTCAAAAGCGTATTCCAGCGTAATTAGTGCGATGTTTTGTGGCTATATGCCAGTTTGCGGGGTATTTTTGTCGATCGCTTTGCTTTACAGTTGTAGATTTTCTCCATGAGTCAAACTATTGATATGGTGTATATCTTTCGCTTGGAATTATAATATATTTATATTAGTACTGTGGTTCATATTTGCAATAAAAAGAAGAGATAGTATGTATGTATTATGTATGTACTGTATGTATGGACTTATGTATGTATGTCTGTATGTATGTATGTAGTATGAAAACTGAACACTTTTAGTAAGAAAACAATGGCAAAACATTTATTTCAAATTTGCGTCAAAATTGGAGCGTAAAAGTGACACAATTTGGTTCGGTCTATTTATACGCGTTGATTACCTAGGATTGTGCTGATTGCGTAATTGGTGAAGACGAAAATATGTTTACCATATTAAGCACCAACTATAATATTCATGCCATTTTATATTTTTGGGTAATTAATTTATCATAGGTTTCTACAGTGAACCACTATATCATGATGTAAAATATTTGTGGTACCGATTAGCCTTCTAGAATTTTACGAAAGTTTTGATATTTATATGTTTATGTCACTAGGTGTAGCATTATAAAAATCAGAATCACAATAACCAATATTAAGAAACAGAAAGTTCTTTCCATCTTGTAGGCATGTTCACACCTGAAAAACGCGCGCAGCGCATATTAAGAGAAATGAACAATTCGTTACCTAATACTACATATTGAATCAGATAGTCATAACAGGTGATTCAGTATTACATTCCCTTGGATAGATCATTTTCAGAGATGACGAACTACAGTGCCACCGACAGGACGGAGTAAATTAGATAGTAGTATAATATATAGGCATAAATGTATGATAGCGCGAATATAGCATTATTATCGCAAAGGAACTTGCGAGGGATGGGATCAACCCACAACCTTCCCGTTTAAATCCCGGTGTGAAAGTAATCTTAGTCCGGCAGGTATCATTATCCGGGCTCCACATACGATAAAGAAATAAAGCGTGAAAACTTAATGTTGCGTTAGGCGTCACTGACTCGATTGCTCTATGGTTCACCATTGTTCCCGGCATGTGAGCCCGGAGGACTATATTCTCCGGCCACACCGGTAGTCAGATTTAAACCACTGAGCCACCACGCATGTGATGGTTGTGGTTCTGCTCAAGTTTTTTACGCCATAGCGTTCAGCGCTTAATGCCATTCTACGCGAGGTGATCAACATTACAAGGATTGGTAGGGAAGCAAATCCGAATAATTATATTTAATGAGTTGAAAATGGAGTTGATAATAGTAACTTCTGTGAAATACTGCTTATGAATGAAACAAATTTGAGAGACCATTATCTCGGCGAGAACGCGAAGTGCATTATAACTTGTTAGCCGGACATAATAGTATAATAGTTGGCCGATTGCGACCACGTAATGGTCAGCACGAAACCGGCAAAACTATGATTCTCCCTGTTTAAATGTTTGTGCTCTCTTCAATCGAGCACTTTTGCACGGGACAGTATTTTTTTTACTCCCTTGATAGCACATTATATCTGGGGAATATAGTTAAACTTATAAGGATATTATTTCACAAAAATCTTAAAAATCATAAATGCTTACATAGGGGTTTTACTATCTGTTTCCAATTGAATCGTCTTTATCAGCCCAAAACCCAACTGTGGTAAAGGGACTATCAACTTGGTCCAGAGACAGTATAATCGGTGGTCAGCCTGCTCAGAACGGCGAGTATCCATGGGACGGGCCGGCTAAACGGAATCTATACTTGTGGTGTGGCCTTACTCACCGCCCACGTGGGCGATCACTGCTGCTCCCCGCTGTGTGTCTTACATGCTCCATATTATGGACGTAGTGTTTAGCAGAAAAGACCTTTATAATGGCAAAGACGCTTTTCTTAATGTTAAAGCAACAATAGCAATTTTTTTTTATTTTATATTTAAAAAAAAAAATCTCACGAAACGAAAAACTTGTCTTCGCGGCCAACGGAACCAGCTAATGGGTGAGCAATTAACACGTGGCGCTATTTCCGGCGATTTCATCAGGGAATGACGTTTCAGCGAAAGTGTACAATTTCCTTCTTATGGAACACGTAGATAATTTCGGGCTTTACCATCACAGGTTTGGTTTACTAGCAAAATTGACAATGCAACTTGCAAAAATCTTTTTTTTTTAAATTGGGAGCAATTAGCCGATCCTTATCAAAACCTGAGGAAGACATTGGGGAGAAGTGGGCTCATTTCAATCATAACTAAGTGTTTGTATGGTTTTCATCCATCTTAAATATTCCAAAAATAATTCCGAAAAAAACAATCCAAACGTTAACGTTAACAAATGCCCTATGGTGACCGAATGCCAATTGCGACAGAATACAAAATGACCACAAGAGATGGCAATAAATATAAACGATAAATTCAAACGAGTTAAATCGAAATAATAATAAGCATTAAGCAGTGTTTATTTTACTAATTTTACATGCGCTATACAACATCAATTCCAAAAACAGTTTAAACAGTATAAGGAAAAAAGGTGTATAGTGGCTTATTTGGGCACCTTTACCCAGGCTGTGTCACCGTAATCAATAGAATCACAGTAATATCCATTTATTGTTGCCAGAAACCCAACAGGTAAGCCGCCTTCGATTTCGCAACCCATTACGGTTGCCTGTACTATAGTAGATTATAACCCATCGTGTCACCAGAAGAAAGTTTTGGGACACGTCGATTAGTTGGAAAAGGGACATAAAAAAGAAAACGTGTGGCCCGATTCACATATTTCATGAGCGAAACTAAGAAATCCGGCATTCATGTTGACATCATTTTCCCATAGAGTGCAAAGACTTCTTTGTATCCAGAACACATGAATTACAAATGCTAACATTCAACTCACCTGTTCTATTGAATACCATGAAGCAAATACGATTGGTCAGAATGAGTCGAGAGTTAATGTAGCTATTAAATGTGCTTACCGCTGACTTGAATGCTTTCATCAGCCAACAGCATTGATTTTTCTCTGATAGCGGACCAACATGTTTCATAGATTTTAGCAGTGGAATTTCAATTCCTCCCAATGCACATCTCCCTGCTTCAATGCCCTTACCTTCGGAAAAAGTACTAGAGGTGACACGATGGTTTGAATACTTAGTTCGGCGCACTAGAATGGTCCGAAATACAGTGCTTCAAATGAGAGCAGAAATCAACGAGAGCACTGTGATGCAGTGGAAAAGCGCAGGTG
>JAMKCH010018604.1:0-21981 GCA_023653785.1 Ophioderma brevispina
GAAATCATTAACTATTGCAGAAGATTTGCTGCAAGTTTTTGGATCTTGGAGAATGCATAACAATGCACACTGTATGCTTAAAAGGAAGCTTGTTTTGACATGCCACTGCAATTTTTTTTTTTTGTCAGATACAGTTTTGCAATCAACCACGTCATCAGTATGTTTATAAAACAACATTATGCAATCTTTGATCAAGATAGCCAATATTTTTATATGAAAGGAATCACAACAAATGAACAAAATAGAAACGATTGATCTTAACGGGGAGTTTTAAGAGGCAGGCACTGCATACAATCAACAGGTGGACAAAGTCAAAAAATGAAGTTGTGGAATTTTGCTCACGAATTTTGTGGGAGGGTTTTGTAATTTGGTCAAAAACCTTTTAATTTGCCTTTAAACTTCAAAAAGGTTAACGGTTTGCCATGGCAACCGTCAAACACATATTGGCTGGGGAAAATGACAATTTTTTCCCTACTTTTATTGGAGTAGAAAATAGCATACTTAATCATGTTGCTTAAGAAACTAAGGATGAGACTTTTTCTTTAGCAAATGTTTCTTAAAGACACGTGGTTTCTAGTTGGGGAAAAGGTGTTTATATATTTCACATCATTAGAGAACCATCCCGAAACTGCAGTACAAATATCCTCGTTTTGAATACTTTTCCAATGGATTTGGGTGTACCTTTGAAGAACGCATAATCATCAAGGTAGTATTGCTAATTATTGTAATATTTTTGATGCTTCCCTACTCACTCACCAAAACCCAAATTTGGAAAGTTTGCATTTACCTAGTGTACTGTTTCTTCTGCAACATTCACTACCTTTTTTGGCTAGAAATGGTCAATAATTCGATAATTTTCATAAGCTTTAACACTGATATTTCCAATATTAAAGCACTAACAAGTGATTTTTTTCCAAAATCAAAATGCCCATTTTTTGTGTCTCTAATTGCTAGTGTTAGGTCATAATCAACACCATTATATTACTGTTCATCATGAAAAATAGAGCACTTATTTTAAAGCGGTCCTATTTCTGCGTCTAAAAAAGGCGGATCCCCGATTTTGATATAATATTGGTTTTCCCGTTCGGTTTCGCGACATTTTCATATCCGAATTCAACAATTGCCTTAGTTTCAAATTCGGTCCCAAAAAGCGAAACTGTACATTTGCAAACTCGATTTCGTCTTTGTCAAACAACTTCAACCCTAGTGCACTCTCACTGTCCATGGTCCAACCGATTCGTCGTGTTAATTCGAATTTCCTCGGGTCCTACACTTTCCGTCGTATATGGCCAACCGATTTCGGCATTGGTCATCCGGATTTCTAAAAAATTCATTCGAATTTCGTCGTATAAAGCTGCATTGGGCGGGGATCATCTGCGTTTAAGGCCTATCATTTGAATGGCTCTTAACAGGATGGGAAGTGACGTTATGACGGCAATATTTGTGATGTTCACTCAGGAGAGGGTGCACTCTAAATTACTTGATTTTAAATCACCATTCAAATATTGTTGGTTAGGGGACAAATCACTTCAATTTAAATTTGGATCTTATATTTATGTTTAAATGTGAGTTTTTATTTTAAGCCTCATGTTCAAACGATAAACCTTTAAACTGTTTTTTTTTTTAATTTAGTGAAAGGCAGCCAATATGTGGCTTAAACACAAACGGGCTGATTTTTGGTGCCAATCAAGTTGCACAAATATATATTTGGTTTTTGCCCTGAAAACACCTGACGAATTTAAACGACCAAGTGTTGAAACCCAATGACCAAAGTCGTAATCCAACTACCCAATTATTCGCCGTTTTGAAGGTCGGACTAAAGTCGAAACCGGACGAAACTAGAATGACCATAAGTTTAAATCGTTTGACCATCGACTATTTGGAATGTCCACAGACGGAATCGAGTTTGTCCAAATGTCAAATTTTCGATTTTGGTGGGACGAATTTGAACTAAGGCAATTTTAATTCGGGATGAACATTGTGCGAAAACCGAACGGGAAAACTCTATAGTAAACAAAGCAATACAAGCACATGTCTTGCAAAAATACGGCGCTTTACGCTTAGCCACTTACCGGTGTCTTTACACAACAATTTTCAACACAAGGTGCAAAAAATCTACTTTGTGAAAATAGGGGGCGCTGTTTGTTTACATTTTGCAAAAATGCTGATATTGCTTTAACATACAGTACTTTGTACATGCACAAAATTTGCATTCTGTGATCCTACAGAAGGCTTCTGAAAACATTTGGAGTCCATTATGATTCTAGTTTGGGCCTTAATATCGTATGTGTTTGTCCTCCATACCACATATTGTGTATGTATAAGTTCACGTTAGAGGTTAGCTATAGAAGGTCATAATTGGGTCATATGTTTTTGGATCGCTTGGCACACAGGTAATTGGATGACTTTAATGATTGATCCTATTTTTGAAGAAAAAAATTAAAAGTGTTAAAAAAAAAAAAAAAAAAAAAAAAAAAAAAACAAAATTGCCGCCAAATTCCTCAAAAAATCATATTTTGACCATACTCAATAGCTTTTCATTTTGGTGGCAATACCATATGTTGGGGGCATATAGACAGTTAACATCCTATACCGCAACGTCCACTTCTTTTGTTGCCTACGAATCCCTTCCTGCGATCGTTAGGGCCCATAGTATTAAAACTCTAAACCATTGCCCCGGTGTGGTAACAGTCAGGCCGACCTTTTCAAGATACCAGCCCTATCACATTTTTACAAACACTTGCGTTTACTGGTCTATAGGGAATCATTCTATGCAAATTTCATCTCATCATGTCCTTTTCATTTTTCTTGATATTGCAGTTTTAGCTCAAAATTGGACTGCGAGGGCGCTTTGTCCAAAATGTTATTCATCCTATGAAAAGTTTAAACTTTAAATAGCTAGGCCATCATCCAGAATTGTGGATTCATTACCGTTGTGTTTAGACCCTTTACATTTGCCCATCGCATCAGTTTTAACATCGGTGAAAATACTAATACTCCAATTGGAATGTCCAGAGTCAATTAACTTTCCTCTGGATTTTCAATGGCGGGTAGTTTATTTCATTAGAAGTTTGTATTTTCAAAACAGCAATAGCATCCAATTCAAATTTATATGAACTGTTAGGAATAAAACCTTTTTAGTTTTTGGAATGTCAAAATCACTTATTTTTCATGGGATGTATGACTTTGGGGAGAAAGCGCCCTCGCAGCCCAAATTTGACCTAAAAAAAAAAAAAAAATATCATGTAAACAAAAGGCTATTGTGGGACGAAGATGCATCCGAATGATTACAATACCCAAGAACATGGGATGCTACCAAGTAAATGAACAAAAATAATTGAGTTATGGTTCAAAAATGAAATTTTTGACAATTTGGCAGCCATTTTGGATTTTCTGTGCGGGGCACCCTGTTTTCACACTTTTTTTCTTCAAAAATTGGCTCAGTGGATCATTAAAGGTAGAGATCCTAATCAAACTAGAGTCTTAATTTAAACATTTTTCAGTCTTTTCAGACATAATCATTAAAGCTATGTGGGAAATATGTGAAATCAAACACTTTCTGAATAAATTATGCCAATGAGAGATTCCAATATGGCCGCCAATGGTTGCCATTGAAGAAGAACAGAAATTTTGATGCGTTCTCCTGACCAAAAGGTACCACTTATCAACCATTTAAAACTTGGTATTTATGGTAATTACACAATTTGCCCTGTAGGACGATTTTAGTTTTTCAATTTAGGAAAAGTTTTGATTAAATATTCGCAAAAATATGAAAATTACATGAATTCAAGCTTCATATATGTTTATGAAATAACTCCAAAACGGGGTAGACTTTTAAAAAGAAAAAGAAAAAAAAAAGTCAGTAAACAGCAGTATCATCTATTGCGTTTATATTGTTGCGAAACATTCATATAAAAGTCTTTGTCCAACGCGAGAGGCCCCACAGTATTATGTGAAACCCCGGGTTGTGTACCTCTGTGTTGTGCCTCTTCCCTTGTCCGTCGCGTGCCCCTGTTAGCCAATCAGTTACGTGGTTGCTCTGGTCGTCACGTCGGTTATTTGTGTTCATTCACTAGCCTATAAATTCTTCGTGGAGGTGTGTCTAAAACCCACCCACCCACCCATTTGTTAAAAATTCTCTCTTTTGTCGTAATATTGTCAATGTGGGTGAGAATTTTTAAGTGCTTTAAAGTGATTATAAGGCTTTAAGTTGTATTACCTTTTTATAAATATAGAATGCACATGCTGCCGTTGGTACTTGATAGTTAATATATTTAGATGTTTTCCTGTCTAAATGATGGGTGGGGTAGTCCCTCAGTGTGCAAGCATTGTGGAATTATATAGTAAATGCATGGTATTATTAATTTCGTATTCTTATCCACTAGCCTAATTTAGGGGTAAATAGAGAGGCATTAAGTAAATACTTAAACAATTCTGTCTGAAGTGTAGAGTTGGGCTCCTCTCCTCTCTGCATCCATCTCACGGTGGTTGCCCATTGTTGCAAGGTACATATGGTTAACAAAGTTACAAGGTGCATATGCTTAATTATATCTATTCAGAATTTGGCTTTGGGTTTCTCTCCCTCCTTGATTCTGTCATGTTTAGGTAGACCACTCAGATGTTTACTGTCTGTGTGTAGGTTGGGTTTTTAAATCCTTCTTTGAACTGCATCATCAGAACAAGTCTCGATTAATTGTCTGCGCAAATGTTTATCAGTAAAGAAATGCCAGATGTTGTTCGTCTGGTGTTGTAAAAGGCCGATGGGTTATCCCCATTGTTTTCTATTGTGATAAAATTCCTGAACCATGTGGAGTGATATTTGCGATATAATAAGAGTAACCTCCACGAATGTTGGTTTTATTAGTATTATGGGGAAATGTAATGGATGTTGTGGTTAGTTTTTTTTCAAGACAATTTTAGACACCCAATGTTTTCCAATACAGAATTTCCTGGAGAAAGAATCTGAAATCATGGGTGTCATTTTTTTTAAAATGTGTCTGGGGGTTTTATAAGGGTTTTGTTGTCAAAATTTGTCCACCAAAGGTAAATCAATAAAAGGTTCATTTTTAAATGTTTTAAAAGTTTAATTTTTGGTTTTGTATTTTTTAATTTGATTGATTGAAAAAAGGTTATAGTTTTGCCCATATTACGACCTATTGTTTTGTACAATAGGCTCAAGAAGGTCAAGGTCATGATTTTGGGAATGGTCCGATTTTGTTGAAACTGGTTTAAATCGTTCATTGGTCATCACTAAATAAGGAAAATGGTATATAGATTCTGTGTTTCACCTTTCACAGTGAGACTTTTAGAGATTATGACTGGTGGCTCCCATAGACCATGTGGACCAAGGCCATATTTTGCCATCTTAATTATTAATCAAAACGTCATGACCAACGCGGACCTTTATTTCGGCTACTTCTGACAGTAAGACGGAAACAATGTTTGGCCACCGTTTTACGAACACAACGAGATGAATCTTGAAATTTTACCCCACAGTGGACCTTGAACCCGATTTACCTTGTAACTTTTGTACTTTTAACACTCAGGGGTAGGCAAACGATACTTTCTTGTAATTCCTTGAAAGGTACTTGAACATGATGGTTACTTTAAAAACACATTTTTTCTCCCTTTTATAATTTTGCCCCCTGTATAAACTCAGGTAACACTGCCCCCTAGAATTCATCCAAGAACACATTTTAAAGGGTGACACCCATGTTTAAGGATTCCTCATACAAATTTGATTTGAAAAACCTTGGACTTTGGTTGCACGAACTGTATATGAATTTTAACGAAATACAGTTCCACATGTACATACGGGTATTATAGCATCTCACTTGTGTCTTTTTCGTGTTTATAATCGAGTCATGTGGACAATGAAACAACTCTGGCACATGGCATTTTATTTGAAGAAGAAACAAAGACTGGAGATATTGTGCATCAAAACATGGACACGTTGGTCAACAATAGAACTGAGAAATAGGCAAAAATAGGGTTTCGGATACCTACTTGTCGATTAACATCACCAGTGTTCTTGCAACCATTACCTTACGTCTAACCCCTAGGTAAAATAGGTGTTTGCCGAGTTCCTGGTTGTTGAACAAGTTGTTTATAGGTTTTGTTATTTTTTTTTTATTTGGCAAATATCCGTAACTAAGATTTAACGCGTTGCTAAGGAAACAAACATTTATTAAAATATGGTAATTAGCATTTTTGGATTTTTCATGGTGTGTTGAAAATTACTAAAATTTTTTAATTTGTTGAAAATTGATTTCTTAAGGAAAAAAAACATTTTTTGATTAGAATCTTTCTACCTTAAAGGGGCAACGAGAGATTTCAATAACCGGGTGTCTCAAAAATATGAAAATCGGAATTTGCAATGGGTAAGGGATTTTCTATCTAAACTATATACATCTGAAAAGATTAAGCCTGAGAACGGTTTTTTGGTACCAAAAAATATTGTTGACATTTCTATTTTCGTATAGGAGCAAGTACGAAAGTCAGCCTATGTTTTCTATGAAATATAAGTATATACAAATCACCTTTTGTTTTCCCGTTTAAGTTATTTCTGTAGCCAATAAATGGTAGGAAATCTATTGCATGTATAATCTATATGAAACACTACATATTACAGAAAATATGGACGATTGAAATCTCTCGTTGCACTTAAGCATCAATTTCATCAATTAGGACACAATCTATTAACATCACAATATAGACGTGTTATTCCACACTCACAATCACATGTACAGCTTTTAAACCATCTAAAATCATTGTTCTTTACCATAAGGAAAATAGTGCTGTCCTAAAAATGTAATTCTATATCAGGTTGTATCAAAAGTTGGTTCCCATCTCTTTGGTGTTTGAGATGCTCTGCACTTACAATATAAGATGATTTGAAGCTGATATTTGGTGAAGGGTACAGTGATTGATGTAGTTATTGAGTGCTTTTGAAAATGTTTGCAAAATATCAGGTCCTATATGATATTTGCGGAAACAGATATTTTGTTGGTAGATTCCACCAAGGATGTATTGATAATTTGACATTCTATTTTTTATAAAATACCTTTGATTTGAAAGACTACTTAGCATGGCCGGGACCGCTGTTGACGTTATTGAATGCTTACCTGTTTCGGAAAATATCAGGTCCTATATAGGATTGCTATTTTGCGAAAAAACATTATTTTGTATGGAAATTTAAATTAAATAAACTGCATGATTTGTTCTGAGTAAGTTTTGAGTCCAATCTTACTATTGTTTGGATTCTCCAACTCTTTAAAAGGACCCTATCCCACCTTAAAAAAAAAAACAAATGGCCCACAAACTGGGTTTCTCACATTTTAGTGCAATATATAAATTAACTCATTCATAATTCTAACCTGTCCAAAAAGTAAACATAGCACTTCAAAATATGCAATGAGTGCATTAATATTCATTAACCTGTTCCAAAAGAGAATCAGCACATTGACCTCATAATGTTTTATCACCGAGCCACGTTAGAAGGTCATTGAGTAATCAGTCAGTATTGTAAAGTGGATTAATGTTTTTCTTCAAAATATGAACACCGAGCTAATAATCTTATTATACATATTTAAAAGGTATACAGCACATGGACCTCATCAGTTCTAACACCTTGCAAGTTCATTGAGTAATCGGTTTAGTCGTATAGTGGAATTAATGCTTTTGCTGGCCATAGCCCGTCCGCCCATCTGCGGTATAAGATAAGCCCACACAACACGTGATGTGAAATGCCAAATGCCCAAATAAGATAAGTGGTCTTGACACTGATGTACGAAGAGAATCAAATTGGGTCTTCAGCAATTGCCACTATTTGTGAAAATTTTTAATATGTCTCGTCATTTAAGCTTGGGGCCAGATGAACTTAAGAATTCTAGAGGAACACCAATATACAAAAGTGGCAAACAGAGACGAGCTTTCCAACTATCATACTTCCAGTTTGCTCCAAAATTCTCGAAACAATTGTTCCAAATCAGATATATATAGGTATGTTACTGACAATAAGTTAATGTATAATGATCAGTCGGGCTTTCGACACAACTCTCCACATGTACTGCTCTTATTAAAACCCTTGATAAGTGGACTAGGGGGGGAAAAAAGATTGACCAGGGTAAATATGTCTGTGCAAGTGTTTTGTGACCTAAGTAAGGCTTTCGATATGGGTAAACCAGACGCTAGTGATTAAATCGTGTCTTGTCGCCCTGGACCAATAAAAAGAACAAGTGATTTGACATAATCGGAGAGGCCCAATAAGAATTTGACCGCGGCGCGAAATTACGAATTTCGCGGTGAAATTCTCATTTCAACCGCGCTGAAATGGAACTGCCAGCCGACTCATAACTCCATATTTTACCGCGCTGTGTGAAATTAATTCGCCGCGCCGACAAAATTTAATTTCACCGCGCTGGAATTCTCGGCCAATGAAAATAATTCCACATCGGCTAGGACGCATTCCAAACACACGGCTGAAACTTTGAAAATCAATTTCGCAGGCAAAATTCAGAATGTCACGCGGTTGAAATTCCTAGCCCATCCTAGTCATAACTGCATATTTCAGGCGACGCGACGAAATTTCATCCATCAGAACTCGTCTTACAAACCCTGTCGGCGTGACCTCCATCTATATTATTAATTTATTCCCAGGACCGTCGTACATGTAATGTTTTTGCATGTCATGCAGGGATAGGTCATGCTTTGCATGGTGGTGGTAGGGGGGAAAGATGAAAAGTAGCGTAAGAGAAATTATTTGCTCTGACGGCAACATTGTTCAACAAGTAGGAGAAACTTTGTCAAGAGGGGACCGGACCTGGTCTGTAGCTATGATTTCCATTGTAGGTAGCCAAAGTTGATAGGGAACAGAACAGCTCTAATGATAAATGTCAACCGACAATAATATTGTCGCGGGAGGATACGGGGGGGGGTGGGTGTAAATCGACTAGCCCGCAACCCAATGATTTGTGGTTAGAGTGGTTAGGTGGCTTTTGGGCGCATCCAAAAACCCACCCCCACGGGTAAGTGTAGGATGGGAAGAAATCCTGTATTTGGGACTGGCTCGGAGGCACAAAAGAAGAAGAAGGGTGGTAGACAAACTTTTCCGGGTAGCTCTGTTACTAATAAATGATTGATTCAGCTTAAAAATAAATTTAGTTAGGGACAACGAATTATACGGTAGATCACTATTTCATTTACAGCCACTTACTGACAGTGTCGCTGTACGAACACCAAGATCGTAGGACGCCGAACCACCTTTATTAAATCTGTGTCGACAGTTTGTCGACCCCTATGTTACCCTATGTCGACAGCTCGTCGACACTACGTTAAACCTATGTCGACAACCTCTCTCAACCCTATGTCGACAACTTTTCGACCTGTGTAAACCATATGTCGACAGCTCGTCACGACTCTATCAAACCGATGTCGACAGCTTGCGACAACCTCTATCAAACCTATGTCGACAGCTCGTCGACAACCTCTATCAATGAACCTATGTCGACAGTTTATCGACGAAAATTTTTTTCGACAGACTACTTTGCAGTGGCGCACAAGATTTATTGGTGTCCGGAATAAGACTAATTTTGGTTCGACAGGATTTTGGTGTCGACAGAAGTTTTGGGTGTCGACAGAATTTTGCGTCCACCCTACTACTTCCCGTGGCGCATACACCGTGCTTCGACTCGGCACAACTTTCATCACTCTTTATGACAGAACAATTCTCTCCCTTGGGGGGCGCAACTTTAGCACAATCACGCACTCTTAGGCAATTTTTGAGTATACTAGTAATCCCTCACTAGTAAATCTCTCTCTTTCGTACAAGACTTGGGCACACTCGAATTCTCCGCTCGCTCCGTTCCCCCCCCCCCCCCCCTTCGGTACAAATTTTGGTTACACTTCGTTGCCTCTTCGGTGCACAGCCTAGGAAAAAATGGGCAAAATTGTGTCAGTATAAATAATTGGCTCACCCCGATAACATTATCCAGACATTAAAATAAATATAGACCCAGTATACTTACGACCTCTTTGCGTACCTAAAACACCGCGTTAGAAAACCTATTACACTATTTCGATTCAAAAGAATCTATCTCATCACTCCTTCCATAACTCTCACACTGTCTTCCACAACACATCTCAACACACTCTCCTCACTTATTTCAATCCTACCTCCCTACAAACAAAAAAATCCTTATTCGCTGTATCCTCCTCAGCTATACTCCGCTGAATTTCCTCCTCAGCTATACTCGCTGAATTTTCCCCCTCAGCCATAATCGCTGAACTCTCTCACCCTCTTCCTTCATATACTTATCAACTCATTCTTTCCCCCCTCATTCCCCGTAACAATTTCCCCTCATCCCCTTTTTAAATAAACCTCCTCCCCTTACTTCATTTACATACACCTTCCTGCTAACTCATAATAAGACTATACAAGACACTCCGCATTGGATAGCTGATGTGCAGAACCGACGAACCCTACAGTACACGATCAGTCCTTCACTTCACATTCACCTTTTAACACAGTCAGCTGCCCAATTCCGACCCATATAATTCACAAGGATATATATATAAGAAATTCACCCACGTGGGCATAACCACTCTATTAATCATGACATCTACCTAACCCTCATCCATCATCCATCATGGCGAGGTCAGTATACGTCTATTACATAATCCTGAAAATAGAATATTCTACTATCCCATTGGTGCAGAACACCTTATTTTTACTCTCTCGGACATAAATGACATTCCCTCACTAAGATTTAGCAAGTAAAAATTATAATGCAAAATTGCAAAATAATGTTTGCAATCCACTATCAGTAATCAAACATTATCAGAAAGGATACATAGATTACTATAATGACACACGCAATATCACCACTAAACGCAAGCCACATCAACGACGCACGGTACAAACTAACATGGCCGGACAAGATAGATAGTTCACAAAACCAACCACGGCTCAAAGAGTGTGAACGCCTAAATTCAGAATACAATTCACAATGTTTAGCATGAGGAGCTCGTCCATACTCACAGGCAAATTAACATATGCATACACTACACTCTGCAGAGTGGACGCACCCACTCCACCGCATATAAACCACGCAATATAAATCGTACTTCAAAAAGTGGCACAGCATATGATAGAATGTACTCAGCCATATAAAAAACAGAAGCGTTTAGATTATTTTTAGTCTCATTAAGTTTTATAGGTTTACCATGGTCCTCAATAGAATCTATTGCCTACAGCCATACAACACGGACTAAAGATGTGACCAACTTGTCAACACAACCACCATCCATACATTGTTGTATAACACACAACACGCTAGGGGCACCTATCATGCACAGATCACGTACTGAGCACAAGCCCACACTAAACTTATCAAGTCTATCACTAAAGACAGTGAGGCACTTTCCAGAAACTCTAAAAGGTTATTAAAACCCTATGTAAACCTGCCCCTTCCTGATGTTTCCCTGTGAAAGACAATACGACGACGCCCCACACCACACCATCCATGAGCCATTGTCATACTCAAACACCATGTCTGCTAACTTTATTTTTACTCTTTCTCACACCCCTGCTTGATCCTTAATCTAATTTGATTTAAGTTTATCATTATAGATTACTATCATTACAAGTCATGAAAAAACCGCCATAATTTATGAACACTTCCCTAAATTTTGCAAACAGTGCATGAGTCCCAGAACATGACCAGCCACGGTCACTAGTTGTAATAATTCCAGATTATTCAACTCCAATGAATTTGGATGGACATGGGCGACCATAAACATGATAAAAATATTTTTAAAAATGTTAAATTAATTGAAAGCAACTATATAAATAGGGGCAACGAGAGATTTTTTGAGGCACCCAATATTTTGTGTCATAATGTAATTTCATATAAATTAGACACTCATCGATTTCTTACCACCTTGTAATTGGATACAGAATGTCTTGAAAGAGAGAAAAAAGGTCGATTTTTTATTTTCTAATATTTTCAATATAAAACATAGCCTGATTTTCGTATTTGCTCCTATAACCAAATAGAACTTTCACACTTTTTGTACCAACGAAACATTTCTCACTTAAATCCGTTCCGATGGGATGTTTTTGCTGGAAAGCCTTTCATCAGGGCAAAAATTAAGTACTTTAATTTTTTAGGGGACCCCCTGATTTTGAATCTCTCGTTGCACAGCAAACCTTAACATGATAAAAAAATGTCCACTTCCTATACTCTGCTAAGTAAAACTGCACGCATCATGGGAAATTTGGGTAATAATTTCTATCAATATTTTGTTGACCATCTCAAACAAGAATTGTATAACCATACTGGGGCTCATGCATAACATATTACCTGATACCATATACAAAATAATACAAAGTTGATGCTTTACAAATCACCAAGTACTGCACACGGATGTTCCTTCAAGTGGAGAAGGACTTGGAGGAGTCCACGGACGGCATATGTTAACTCTTCACCTTCCATAAGTTGTATAATATATAGTAGCACACAGTATAATTTAATATAAAAATATAGAACTAGTGTCTGGACGGACACGCTCTCCATAAATGACAGCAACACCTCCATGTTATGAGCAAAAGCTTTCTAAAATATTAAACAATAAAACTAGTCTTTATTCAACTATACACATCATCAGCCTAAGAATATTGGGATAGGCCCCATGACATAAAAATACTGACTGGTCCTAAATGTAAAAATGTAGAAAGGAAGTACATGTGATAATGAAAACCTGTATCCAAAAGCACTTGGGACCAGTATTACTGTTTGGCATGTAGTTCTTTTTGGCAATGAGTCTACAAAGAATACCAAAATATGCTGCTGGATTTTGGAATAGTAAATCACAAAAGTAATCAAGAAGATATAACTATTTACATGGAGAGAGAGAGCATGTTCCAAACCACAATATTTGTATCAAAATATAAAAACCAACGTGTCAGCTGTCATGTCATACAAGAGTTACCCTGATAACAAACTCCCCACCCCCCCCCCCCCTACCTAAGTCATGTAGTACTCTTTAATTTATAAAAGCACCTTTACAAAAATTATAATACAAATGCACCTTTCTAGACACACTATTCCCTACTTACCTGGTGGTGAGAAGAATAAATAATAATCCTACATCTCTTGTCTCAGGCACCACCCAAAAAAACAAAAAGTGAAGCACACAGAAAAAGGGCAATCGACTGGAGCGGAATGTAAAATAATTGGGACAAGCCCTAAACTGTGTGTGGGGGTGCGAGTAGAGATGAGCTTGATGACACCAAAGTACTCCGTATCCTTCATCAACAAAATTAATTAAAAAATCAGGTTACCTTACACCGCGCGGTGATCACGAATTCATAAACGCCAGCAAATATGCAAATGAATACCATACCCGTAATGGTATGTGATGAATTCATCACCCGCCGCGAGTACAACACGTTCAAGGCTAAGGGAAAAAGCTGCAAATTGTAAAACAACAGGACTCTCACACCCATGCCTATGCCAAGTCCCCTACGCATAAGCTAACAACACGCGCAGCTCCACCGCTCCGCATACAGTGGTCACGAGGCTAATTTTCATCACGATCACAATGATGACACTCAACAATGGAAAGGGACAAATGACTGACTGCAGTCCACGCAGACAATTTGAATCGCAAAATAACTCGGCCTTAAAAATAACGCAGACATTTACAGCGACTGTACTAAAAATATCCGCAAGAATGTCAGGATCATAATTAGCAGTAGACCCGATCAAAACAGTGGGAAATTACAATTTGGATCAGGAAAATTCGCAGGTGACCTGACATCAGACTCAACTTCGCAATGCAGCGTCATGACATTATACATGAAAATGCCTGAAATCTACATGGACATAATCGATTTCAATCACAACCATCGCGGCGACTACACCTAAACCGAGAGAGATTAGTACAAAAACACATTCCCAACAGGAATTCAGATTTATTAGAGAAGAAGATTGACGTGCCCGAATGAAAAACAAGCTCAAAGTTTAAAAACGCCCCATACCGAAACAAACTCATACCTTGATTCGACAGGTAAGCGGAGTCCTTTCAGAAAAGGTTTAAAGAAACACGAAATAATATAAACAGACTGGGAAATTATAATAAGATGTTGGCTCGTGCAAAACGTCGGGTACTCAACAGTAAATTTAAATCGGAAGATGGTGTTCCTATTATCGATCCTCAACTAGATTAAAGCTTTTAACAATTTTTTGTTGAGATAGGGACCAAAATAGCTTCAAGATAAAAAAAATACGGGCGAAAATTATTATGAATATCTAGACGAACCTTTACAAAGTGTTATTGTTTATGAAACCAATAGTCACTGACGAGGTTATAAAGATCATACTAGTTATCAAAATAAGAGTCCTGGTCATGATGATATAAGAAACTATATTGTAAAGAGGGGTGCCAATGAAATAGCAACGCCTTTGACGAATATAATTCACTAGTTCCATTTTCTACTGGAGTTGTTCAAGACCAATTGAAAAATAGCAAAAGTGGTTCCACTATTATAAAAAAGATGACAAAGAGTATTTTACAATATCGACCTGTTTCTGTTCTTCCCCGTTTTCGAAAAATTCTCGAAAGACTAGTGTTTAACAGATGTAGGTAATTGAAAAAACAAAATATTGAAGTAAACAATTTGGATTTAGATCAAATCATTCAACATATATGGCAATCATTGAATAGTTGGATAAGATAAGTATGCAGTGAGAAATGAAAGGGAAAACTCGTTGGGAAATCTTAGATTTGGCACAAGCGTTTGACCATATTAACATGACATATATTGCATAAACTAGGAAATTATGGTTTTCGAGGTATTGCCCTGGAATGGTTTAAAAGCTCTTGGATAATAGAACACAATTGTACGATATAATTATGTGATTCAGTATCAAAATATAAAATGCGGGGTACAACAAGCTCAATTTGGGTCCTTTGTTCGTTCATCTATATGAAATGATATGTAAATGCCGTTTCATTGTGGAATGTATCTTATTTGTGATGATACTACCACTGTACTCCCATCCAGACTAATAGCCACAAAATGATGTATAAATATTGAATTACACGAGATTCGTACTGGTTCCAGGGCAAATTAAATTATCGGTCCATGCGAGCAAAACCATTATATGTGGGTTTGGGGGCTGTTGGGATCGCCTTAGATAACTTCTAAGATTCCAGAAAGGAACTGAAAGGCAATGATTGCAAGACAAAACTAGAGTTAATGCCTACAAAATATTTTAATGTTGGACTTGATAATGTGGCATTGGAGAGAGTTCAGAGACCAAATTTTTGGGGGTTATCATCGATGAACATCTACGTGGAAAAATCACAACGAGCAACATATCAAAAAAATATTCTAGAAAACGTTTGTTACTCTCCCAACTTAAACACTTTGTGACTGGACATGTATATAATCTTATATTGTACGCTAGTATTACTTACATAAATATGGTATCTTAATAGGGGTAGTTCTAATAAAATCTATTAGATAACATATTTAAGTTGCAAAAATGGGGCTTGTAAGGACGATTTATAGTCCATTATAGATGCCATCTGGGCCATGATTTTCAACATTCAATTTGTTAAAACGTCTTTGATACATATAAGCTGAAACTTGCAGGTTTATGTACAAACGACATACTAGCCAAGTACCAAGAATTGAGAGTACTTTGAAAACCTGCCCACAACATAAAATACCATGCAAGAAATGCCCACAACTTAGTATTAATAATAATACGAAAATGTCCGATCGCGCTGTGAGAAATCTCGACCAAAATTCTGGAATCTTGGACAATGATATCAAGACGTGTAAAAATATCAATGTTTTAGAAGTAATTTCAAATCTGTACTTATAGCTGAATATGAAGGGTTTAGTTTTTTGTTGGGGCCCATGGTCTGTTGTGTTATGTGTATGGTGTTTTGTTTGGTGTGTATGAAACTTAGGTTGAGGGATGATCACATCTGAGCCTTATTGGCCTCTCGATATCTCCTCATAAAATTGTCTTTTGGCTTTGGAAGATTTATGTGATGATATTGAAATAAAGTTGATTGATGATTGCATTGAGCATGCGCACGATTTGGAGAAATTTGGGATATTCCGTGTATTGCACCAGAGAAAAATTACGGTAAACTACACGAGCATGCACATGCTATTCGTTTCTGAATTTCTCACTTTTCATCGTCAAACATAATTTCTAGAAAATTATAGGGCCTAAAATTGAGGTGGACTGCTAGACTTGCCACTCCTCTTCGGTAATCCGACTCCGCCGTGCGTCTTTCATCCTCAAAAAGCAAAAATTGTGGAATTCCCTTCACAAAATCTTCGGGTATGTTGATTGCACTATTCACCTTCGGTGCAATGGCGATCGAGATATAGTCACGCGGGCAGAGAGAACTGGCCGCGATTTGGGCCGACGGCGATATGCATAAAACAGGCGAAACACGCCTGTTTGAAGTCCCCCAATCCTATATATTTTTACATCTTAAAGGTATTACCATTTAAAATAATGACACATTTGACATGGAGAAAACTTTATGATTTCCAACCCCATCACAATATGTTAGTAATTATCCCAATAAAACCTGAACACATACGTTTAGCACAATGAGTGCCATGCTAGCATAATATACAGCTTCAGCACTGGCATGTTTGGGGGCAAGTTCAAATCTCCCCTGGCAGGTGCATCCAGGGTGTGGTGTTGGGGGGGGGGGTCAAGAGGCGGATGCTCTCCAATTTCAAAAAGCCCCCAAAAACCCTCTTAAAATATCCCAAAAGAAAAAAATAAAAAACTTAAAAAAAGCAAAAATTAGGGTTTTTATGCTATTTGTTGAACAGAAGGTTAAAATTGTTATAAAAAAAGTCCACGTTTGCCAAAGTTGCCCCCCCCAAATTTTGTTAAAAAAAAAGGTCCCCTTTAGAAAACAAACGCTCCTCCTAAAAGAATCATGGTTGCGGGATGTGTGGTGTGTGATTTGCTCAGCAAATGGTTGGTCACTCAAATCCGAAAATATAAATTTCCCTTCAATCACTCAGAAAGAGAAAGATGGTAAAGAATCTCTTCTACTTCAGCAGATTAACAAACGTAAGAGAGCTTCAACCGTATACGTGCAGAGGACTTATCTTCACTAGGGCATTAACTTTTAGACATTGTCTCGATGGTTTTAGTTGGTAGAGGTACCTTAAGATACAGAAAGTGATGATGCAAAAATTGAAGTGTGTGCGAGCTGAGAAAACGGCATTGCTTTCAACAGGCCGCAACTCCTCAATTTGAACATATATATATTATGGTTTTAAAGTTACCAATTTTAACATATTCTATAAAATTAATTAAATGAAACAGAGCAATAATGTCAGGTTTGTGATAGTTTAATTATTTAAACATAAATGTGAAATTAGTGTTATTTTATAATTCAAAATGGCCGCCAATGTATAATGCGTTAGGTTATAAATTATGTTAATGCCAAGCCAGGACATTGTGACAGCATTCAAGTTAAAAGTAAATTAGCAACCTATGATTGCAATTGATAATTCAACATAATTAACTATTTCTATAACATTAAATATATAAGTGGTGTTTTTTTAATATAAAAGCAAAAATTAAAAAAAATGGCCGCCAAGTGCTATGGAATATCCAATTTCACTATGATACAGGAGAATCGTTTTTCATGAAGATCAATCTGTCTACATCATTATAACCAATGCATAAGCGGTGCTTACACCGCCTCACCGAGCATAATCAGCAAGAAGTTGACCCCCATATCATGTTGCACACCGTTGCGGCGCCACTCTGGTGTGAATCCATAGCAGTATCTGTCCCAGAGGCATATAGGCATTCGAGCCGTAGGAGCTAAATTCACAGGTCGTACTAAACATGCCCAATGGTTGTGCACAGTGCTAAATGGGACCAAAGTGCGTGAAAATGAGCCAAAACGGGCACTCAGATGTTATTTTGGTGTTTTTTTTCTTTTAAGACAGGATGTGCGGTCCCTGTCACAAACATGGCTTTGGGAACTATGTTGTCTCTAAGGGTCTTCGGAACTATAATTATAGAAGAACTGCAGGCTTAGAAACTACCGATCTGCCTAAATTTGAGATATGAGGCAAACATTTTCCAACGGGGACACTAAGTGTTAAGGAACTGAATTAAGCTTCACCGAGGCCTTCACAAATAAGGAGAGGCTCGAAATGGAGGTCTTTGAGGCACACATATGTCCCCCAGTTCACCGTGTCAGGATTTTCTGCAAGCAATATTTTCGCAAAGGACGAGAACGGACACGTGTTTTATACTTATTAATGAGATATTGCACATCTTAGCCACGATCCGGGGATGGATGTTGTTCTCAAGTTTCGTTTCGGCAGAGATGTGGATCCGAGAGTCTGGAAGTGGAGCCAGATCTATAACAAATTTCGGCCATAGTTGGGGCCCATAGCTATGCCGCAGATACAGATTTTAGACCAAATTTAACATGAATTTGCCATTTTTCAAATCTAAATGTTGACTGTTTTAGCAAATTAATAATTATTTGAAAAAACTGAAAACGTGACCCATCTCTATGCCTAAATTGGCATGAAAAAGGGATTACTCATATACCAAAAAAATGAAAATTCCTACCATTCATACTTGGGAAAAGAGTCATGTGAAGAATTGACATTGTTTGCCCCATTTGCAGTAATAATGACAGGTATAACGTCCAAGATGATCATACGTTGTAATGGGGAACAGAGTTAGTAAGGAGAAAGTTCAAGTTTGGAATCTTTAGATCTGTAGAGAAATGTCTAGAACAATCCACAAATTTAGAGAAGTCTAGCTATTTATAGGGATGATGTATTTTCGAGAAGTCCAATTAGCCAATATGATGCTGGCGTAGTACCAAGTCTAATTATATAAACACCCCCAAAAGAGTAACACCCCGCCCCTGAAATTGGTCAAGTTCAGACGATACATCGGATTATACATTATGGGGTATAAGTGGAAGCGTTGTTTATTACGCGTATTTTGAACCTCATTTGTGGCGATCGACTGAGTATTGTTGAAGTAATGCCCACTTGACCGAACCCACCCCAGGATTTCAAAGTTGCAGTAAAACCTATTGACAATCATACCGTTTCCAATGGAAGTCAGTGCAATCTGCTTCTTCTCTGCATGACTAATTCTCCGGATAGAGTTTACTGCAACTTTAAAATCCCGGGGTGGGTTCGGTCAAGTCGGCATAACATCAGCAAGACTCAGTCGATCGCCACAAATGAGGTGTCAAAATACGCGTAAACAAACACCGCTTACAATTATATCCCATAATGTATAATCCGATGTATCATTTGAACAAGACAGACAAATTTCAGGGGTGGGGAGTTGTTTTGGGTGTCTAGTTAATTATAGTGTGATTGTTAGGAGATGACTTGAGAATTATAGAAGTCTCTAATTTTTTTTTTTTTTTTTTTTTCATTTTCCTAAAATGTTTCAAATTTTAGATATACAAGTTCATAATTCTCGAAAACTTCAATCACCGATATCTCAAAATGTGACTTTTGGTCGATTGGCCTGTTTGGAAGATTCATGACGATATAAACACCTTCAAAAAGGTAACACCCCGCCCCTGAAATTGGTCAAGTTCAGACGATACATCGGATTATACATTATGAGGTATAAGTGGAAGCGTTGTTTATTTACGCGTATTTTGACACCTCATTTGTGGCGATCGACTGAGTATTGTTGAAGTAATGCCCACTTGACCGAACCCACCCCAGGATTTCAAAGTTGCAGTAAAACCTATTGACAATCATACCGTTTCCAATGGAAGTCAGTGCAATCTGCTTCTTCTCTGCATGACTAATTCTCCGGATAGAGTTTACTGCAACTTTAAAATCCCGGGGTGGGTTCGGTCAAGTCGGCATAACATCAGCAAGACTCAGTCGATCGCCACAAATGAGGTGTCAAAATACGCGTAAACAAACACCGCTTACAATTATATCCCATAATGTATAATCCGATGTATCATTTGAACAAGACAGACAAATTTCAGGGGTGGGGAGTTGTTTTGGGTGTCTAGTTAATTATAGTGTGATTGTTAGGAGATGACTTGAGAATTATAGAAGTCTCTAATCGAAGAGTATTAACTGTGATTTATAGAGATTGAGGAGAAATTAATGTTCATGCTAGACCGGTAGATAAGTTTGTATCGACCAAGTAGATAGCTGATGTTTGTTAATTTAATAAATCTACATTTTTTAAAGTTCACTTGAAGTTATCAAGTGTGCGTTTACTCTTATGTTCAGGTATGTGCGACTTCGATTTCCAAACTTCAAGGCTTGGGAACTGATTTTGTCTCTAAAAGTAGGATCTCAGGAACTGAAATGTTTAGACATTTGGGAGCTAAAATTAGGCTAACATTTGCTTTAGAGGCAATTTTTTCCAAAAAAGTATAACAGTAAGAACTGATGGTGATTTTAGGAGCTGCTGGAGATGTGTGAAATGGGGCCTTAAGGGCTTTACCTACCAGTAACACATCCCTCCTCCCAGGATATTGAGAGATTTCCAGAATCCATTGTGGCAAGATGCATTACCCAGAAAAAAAAACTCAGAAAAAAATTTACATGTTTGAAATATACTGGGGAAAATTTGAATCGAGAGCCAAAAAAACAAAAACCACTAATTTTGAAGATCTAGATATGATTCATTGAGTTCAAATTTTTCATAAAAAAACTTTTAAAAGTTCTGATAAATAAGAGAACCAGCCATATTTTACCATTAAACTGTACATATAAATCTAATTTATAGCAACTTGGTAACCGTACCAGGGGTGGGGTGGTGGGTGGGGGGGAGGGGTAAATATGCAGAATGCCCAGCATAATGCAGTTCAGGGAGCTCCCGATTTATTCTCTCAAATTATTTATAAGTGTGAATCCCCTTTTCCCATTCCCATAAGTATGACGGCATCTTTAATTACTTTTTTATGGTAATTCTGATATTGCAACAATAGCGGCCATTTTGTATCTGCCTGCCATTTTAAGATAAACTAGTTCCTAAATTATTTAAATGATTATTTTAAGAGGTTTCACAAGTTCAGTCATTCCATACCTTTAATAAACTTAATGCAACATTTACCGGTTTGAATCGCGATATTCAGCACCACTGAATTTCGCTGTTGGCGGCCATTTTGAATTTCAAGATGGCTACTAATGTTGCTGACAGATTTGTTTTGTACTCTCAGAACTCTTTGGTGTATTTTTTATAGATAATTGTTATTGATGATATAGGTTCAGATACCACTAAAATGGCGGCCATTTTTATTTTCGGCCATATTTGAAATCGCACACACTTCTGAAAATTGCATCATACTGTTTTGTGATCTAGAGTACCCATAGATCATATTTAGACATGTAAAGTTATGTTCTAAATTTTCATCACTGGGTGTCAACTTTTATGGTTGAAGTCCCTTCACTATTAGAATAAGAAACTGTTTTTATTAGTTGCAGTGGAGTATCAGAGCGATCCGGTATAGACGTCCCCGGTATAGACAGTCGTATTCCATTTTGCATGCAACTTGTAAGATGAGATCTCATTGGTCAGAATTTCTCCACGACGAAATTAATTTCACCGCGGTGAAATTAGTAATTTCTCCGCGGTAAAATTAATTTCAGCAGGGCAAAATTAAGTGACTTCTGATGCAATTGGCCAGGTCAATTTCACCGCGGTGAAATCCAGAATTTCGCCGCGCCAAAATTCAGAATTTCAGGGGGGGGGAAATTAATTTCACCGCGGTGAAATTCAGAATTTCAGCTCGGCAAAATCTATTTTCGAAATTTGAGTGTGTCTTTTTATTGGTTGAGAATTTCGTCACGCCGAAATTAATTTCGGCATGGTGAAATTAATTTCAGCGCGGTGAAATTAATTTTAGCGAGGCAAAATTGAGCTAGTTATGACTCTAATGGCCAATGATAAA
>JAMKCH010018605.1:0-21894 GCA_023653785.1 Ophioderma brevispina
GGAAGACCTAACGAAAGTTTTTTACGTTTTTTTGCGCACCGAGTGAAAGTTTACCTGGGGTGTTAACTCCTCCCCTTTGGTAATACGAGGGTTAAGTCACTATGCCCCCCTAAATTTGGTGTATTTGTACAAATGTTACAACTACAAAACTCGGATGATTCTTTTTCACGACGCACAGATCGTAGTTTTCAATTAGTAACAAGTAACATACATTAAAGCACAAAATTCAAATGTGAAATAACATTACCGAAAAAAGGAAAATAAAAATCCTCCTGAAGTATAAGGAAGGAAAATTTTCACCGATTGCCTTAAATCTTGATAGACCTATTATCACTGAAGTAGGAATCTTTGTCCCAGAATACGTATTTCGTTCGCAATTTTATCTGTGTGCTTGAGATATTTGGGACCGCAAAGCTCTCGAATACGTTTTCGATTGTTTGGTGAACCGTTTATACAAATTCGTGTTATTCGAACTGCGGCTATTTTGGTTAGTAGATGTAATGTTTCACTTTTATTTTTAGGTAATTTAAAGAGTAACATAAAATGCAACCAGAATCAACTATTACCTCAATTTGACCAAAAAATCATATTCGACACTATGCCGTGACCACGACGATATATATCACTGACACTGGATAATGAACCCTATATGAACTCGGTATGTACCCCCGACGCGACGCGTCCGGTAGATGCATTAATGCGATAGCAATGTTGTAAAGGGCATCCAAGATCACATTCCCCTTGTAAACAGATATTCTGGCATAGTGGCGGAAACCGACGAATATAATAGGCCAGGATAAATAGGCTTTCTAAGTTTGTATATTGCAGGCCCGATTTCAAATGCTAGTTTGAGCATTTCGGAGAAAGGCTGAGAAATGGCTCCGATGGTACGGACACCAACTTGGGAGACCTCAAGTTGGCAATTATGTCAATCATTTTATCATTTCTACTATTGTTGCGATGTTACCCGGAATCTTCATGTTAAATTACCAAAAGTGACGTGTATGAAAGCTCTTCACTCCTATCATGCACCCGCAAAGAAAGAACGCGAAATTTACGACAGCCTTTTTTTATAAAATAGGTGACGGGAACTGGCTGCCGAACAGACTAATTCGTAACACCCCGTTTCGGGACAAGGCGTTTTTTGTAAGCCAGCAGTTGATCATTCCTGTCATCGACCATTCTTAGGGATCTTACATTCCACGAAATCGACCATTACTGAAGTGTTTCGTGATGGGAGTTAACGACCAGAGCTAATGCGATTGCTATTCATACACCGACTTGTGCCTCAAGTGGCAAGGACGCGTTTAGAAAATCCAGTTCTGGACTTTTATAATTACAGCGTTGACGAAGTAGATAATCGTAAACTCAATCCCATACGCAATAAATACTTTTGGAGAAGTGTTCTACCTTGGACGTGAATTACGCGGAATCAGGCTGGGAGACAACCCCCATAGCTCTACAGACGCCCTCCGGTTACGTACTTACTGCGCGCCTTGGACAAAAACGATGCAAGAGCGTATTGTGAGAGGTTGTTTTAAATTATTTCAAGATTTCCCTCAAAATTTAACTATATAATTGATTGGTGGAACACTATATTTTACTCAAAAATGAACGCAACGGTGCCTGGCTGTATTTCTAGCGTGTATAACATTGGGACCGGTCTGGTAGTGATTTTTCTGGCACTCTGCATGATGTTCAACTGTGTTTTCGCAAACCTTGGTTGGGAATTGCGGAATGCTTTCCGCGATGGCGCTTTGATCGCTACTTTTGGGTTTTGGTTGTTTGGTTTGTGTGTGGTACACCATTTGCAGTTTACTGACGGTACCGTTTTTCTAATACTGTGTCATAATAGTTGGCCTTCCTGTTTCTCAATTTTGAACCATAGACTCTCTAAATGTAAACGAGTGAAAATTTCACTCCCTAAAGAGTAAACTCTTTTAAACCACTCCAAAATGAGTGCATCATGGTCTGTACTTAAAAGAGCGAATTCCACTCAAAAAGGTGACATCACTCCCAAAGAGTGGATTTCCACCGGTTCGTGTTGTCCTCCGTTTCACTCAAAAGTGTTGTCCTTCGTTCACTCCTCAAACTATTAAAAATCCACGTATTTGGAGTGATTTTTACTCTTTTCGAGTGGAAATTCACTCTTTTTACGTTACACACCACTCATTTTAGAGTGGTTACAAGAGTTTCACTCTTTTGGGGGTGAATTTCACTCGTTACATTTAGAGAGGAGAGTGCCCGGTTTCGGGATTAGAAGCCATCTTTGAGAGTCAAACAATACACTCACCTGATAGACTATAAGACTAGATCAAAAAAAAAAAAAAAAAACCCCCACCCCTTTTTTTAATTCCCCCCCCCCCCCTTCCCCCACCCCCCTGCGCCCCCTCCCCCACCCCCCCATTCCCTCCTCCGCCCCCACCCATCGCCATCCAACGATAATACGCCATTGTTTACAAAGTTCGTAGTGCCCCGAAGGGGGTAGGGGAAAACCAAGTGTAATTCATAAAATTATTAAAATCATACTATACTCTCTGTTCCTCGCACATGAAACTGCACATTTTCTTGAAAATGATACAAAAAAAATTGGTTCCACCCCATGCCCACTAGACTTCAGCAAACCATTAGCTAAGATTTCAACAATCGACCCGTGTGTGGAGCCACTGTTATATTGCCACGCAGTTGAAAGATTACAGTGTTGATCACCTCCCGATTCGGGTTGAGTACAAAATACCCGTCCTCTTTCAAATACTAACCACGTACATTATAATTATTCGTTGACATTATTAAAAAAACAAGTTTTCCTCTGCACGGAGTAAATTGATAAAATGAAGTTTAAGGCAATGGTTACTGATTTTTGTTCTGCACAAACGTGGTTAGGGTCAAAGCTTGCCCGCAACTTGTTGGGGATTATTTTTGTTTCGTTCTTCTTCCTTGCGATAAATGATTAAAATAGGCCAAGGTCATTGAACACGCACTATATAGAAGCTCAAATTAATTATTTGTGATGAGGTATAGAGTATAGTTGTGCTTACGTCATGAAAAATCTCAGTCTAAATCTGGAGAATTGATGACATCTATCTTTTCAGACACAATGTCATGGCCCTGCACTCCAGATGAAAAAGAATCTGAAGTGCTTTTCTCGCATCGCATACCAGCCACTAGTTTGAACATCTTTAGCTTCATTGATTCTGAGTCTAGTGTATAGCCATTGGTACTGATATTGGTAGATAGATGAAAATGAGTTTTAATATTGCGGAACAGACGGTTTATATGATTTTTTTAATAATATGTTCAGATTTACACTTGGTTTCCCCCTAGCTCCCTTACGGGCACTACAAAACAACATCATAGACCCCCCCCCCCCTCCCGTATTCTGAAACATTAGAATGTGGTCCAGGTGCAAAGCCGGTGGATCATAGTTCACAGATCACTCCACTCAAAGATGGCGGATCATTAGAATGTGGTCTCAGGTGAAAGCGTGTATTTTACAGTTGGAACCAATTGATAGATCACTTCCACTTCAAGGTATGCTGCTAATCTGAAAGATGGACATTCTAATAACTGGCAGACTGTAGTGCACAGCATCTTATGTAATGTGCAAATCATTGGATAAAATTGTGAACTTTGGTACACAAGTACTTATATGCATTTGTAATCATAAAAATTGAAACTGATGAAGAACCTTGCCAACACCTTTCTGGCCGCCACCTTGGGTTTCAAGGTTACACAGAGCGTAAACGTTAATAATGATTCCGATTGTGTTGAAAACACATTATGATGTTTTTGCCTGGACAAGGACTTCCAAAAAGGTAAGTTATACTACCTATGGCTTATAGTATTAGATAAGAAGCAACCTATCTTATTCAACTCACGTTAACCCAGGGAAACATTGCACCACTCACTTACCTGAACAAGGCAACTTTAAACTTTTGACCCCTGTACACCCCAAATTGACCTTTTCACCATATTTTTTACAGTTTTTACGCCCATAACACCCTATAACTATAAAGCCTAGATAGTGTAATTAACTATACCTTTTGGATCCTTGTAACATCATGGTGTGTGTTTTCAACACATTCAGAACATTTTCAAATTCTGACCCCTGAATACCTTGAAACCCACTCTGGGGTCCATTAAGGGGTGGCTCAATTGCTTCTCAATTTTGTGGAATTTCATGCCGAAGTACTTGTGTGCAAACTTTCACAATTTATCCGAGGGGGGCAGGGGGTGCAGGTCCCCCCTGACGACTTGGCCGGGAAAATATTTTGCAAAACATGCAAATCATGCCGTGTTTTATATTAGCCCTCTGACCGGGAAAAAATTGGTCTTTTGACCCCCCTAGAGGGGAAATTTGCCCCCTCGAGAGCGTGCAGGCTCGGTACTGCCTGTATATTTTTGATGCTGTTTATTTATGTGAATTTTATTGGGGGGTTTGGTGTTTTGGTTTTAATTTTTTTTTTGTTTACTGCTACAGTCCGCCGCTATTCCTATAAAAGTGTCACAATTTTCAAGCTTATATAATTAAAATATTTGGTGCATATTCATATTATCATATTTTTGACTAGGAATATTAGGTATAGGAATATTAATCAAATCCGAGTATATTCATCCCTGTTCTTCTTGATATAGCAAAACAGAAAGTGTTTTTGGTTAGAAACTTCTCCTACACTCTTTGTCAAAATAGTTGCACACCTTGTGAATCAGCTCTTTTACATGACATAATTCGGCATGGTTTGAAGGTACAAATGGAACTTTTTTGTATCAAGCTGAAGCCTTTGCTATCCCAAAACCTCCCCCTTCCCCACCGATCAATGTTGATTATGTTAGCGCCCTGTAACACAAGTTCAGACTTTCACTTTGTTTCCGGGGGAGAGGGGACGATTTTTTACCTGTACGGTAAGAACAGTGTGCCAACACTTTTGTCCAAGATTGTTATTTGTGCGTGGAAAGGTGCCGGTGGTTACTTGAAGGTCTGTAACTTTAGAATGCTCCATTGGACTTTACATGAAGGTTTTCAGGACTGGTGTAAAATGTGATAATTCTTTTAAACACTGTATGTTGCAGTATAATTTTTACAATTTAGCGACAGTCACTTTAAATCCTCAAACAAGCTATCTTAACAACCTTTTTTGGACCTATTAATGCATTAAAAGTATGTACTTCACGTGTTTTCCAAGTCAACCAAGTAAAATACAACCAATAGTAAATTTGTATTATTTCTCGGTTGGGTGGAAATAAATGTTGGTAGAAAGAAAAATTCAAAACCATAATGAAACAAAGGAGCAATGGACTAAATTACATTAATATAGCAACATACGGCTCCTCATCTCAGTGACAGAGGTCACAACATACATATTTTAATGGGTGGAAGTCTTCCATGCTGAGCTTAAAATGGAATATATATATTATATATAATATATATATATTTATAGAGATATATTATATATATAAGCAGTGTGTGTTGCGATGGTGCGCGCACTCTCTCGTGGCATGTGTCGTGTAGAGAGCCGTCGCGTGCGTCTGCGTGGATGTTGAAGACATCGGCGTAATATGGTTTATTCTATTCGTAAAAACATGTCTAAATAAACTCGTGACGACAGTGACAACTACAACAATTTAGATTCTCCACAGAGCCAAAGGTTCCCAAAAATAAATCTCAAGAATTCTCTGGAGTAAAGCATATCCTAGTTAAACATTTACTTAACCATAGAAATAAATACCCACGATTTTCAGTTGCATTAATTTTCAAAAAACCATAATGTCAGTGAAATGCAACAATGAAAAAAATGAAAAATCTTACTAGCTAACCGATTAATGAGGATTGGGAGAGGAGGAGAAGGAGAAGAGTGGAGGAGGAAAGGAGGAGGAGTCGAGGGAGGTGGGAGATGGAGGTGAGGAGGAGGTTATGAGACTTAGTCCAGTGCCAACGGCCGTATTACGTTAGTCTACTCCTGTTAACTGTAAGGACACATTTTTTTTTTTAGCGTTCTCAATGAAACTAAAAGCGATAATCCACTGTATTCATAGTGGTAATCTATACAGCTTCTCGATATGCAATGAAGATAAAAGATCTAGACTACTTAACCTTATTTTTAGGATATATTTGCATATCCTGCGTTTCTGATTTAGAGGAACTATTTCACTAGTGAAAATTGCACAATAGTATTGATTAGCGTGTAATCTACTCAATTATAAAAGTTTACTACACCTAACACTAATAAATAAAGTTACTGCTTTCGACAAAATATTTAGCAATATATGTTACGAAGTCATGTACCGATACAGTTAGCTGAGTGGCTTAGCGGCAATGATGTCGGACTCGTAATCAAATGAAACGTTTGTGTCCCTGAGTTCGAGCCCCACTCAGTGTGCGTGTTTTTGTGTGTGTGTTTGCTTTATTTTTACCATTAGATATTGTAAGAGATCATGCCCAAAGATAAGCTTTTGATTTAATGTTATTACGTTAATCATTTTCAATGTCTCATATCGGCCATATAGCCCAAAATGCATTAGTGATTATTTTGACCTGTCCCTAAGCCGAACAAAATATACATGATTTAAAATGCGATCTCCCAAATAGCGTTTGCTTGTGTGTATTTGTGGCCAAATGTTGGTGTTGATATCTTTATCCTTTCTTTTTATGGCCAAAAGGAATTTATACCAGTGTTTTTCGACTTCGCGCACCACCATCTTTATCAAAAGTAGTTGGCACACCTTGTGCAATCAGATCTTTTACATTGACATAATCCGGCCATTTTTGAAGGTAGAAATTGAACTTTTTTTGTATCAAGCTTGAAGCCTTTGCTAACCCCTAAAACCTCCCCTTCCCCACCGATCAATGTTGATTAACTGTTGGCGCACTGTAACACAATGTCAGATTTCAACTTTGGTCCTAGGGAGGGGGGAACGATTTTACTGTACGGTAAAAAAGTGTGCCAACACTTTTGTCCAAGATTGTAGTACCTTTGCCTTCATGCATTCTAGACCAACTTTAGAGTGCCAATTCTGTCATAAACCATATTTCATTAAAGAGAGCAACGTGTGATATCTCTATCAACTTTTAATTTACGGGAGCGGAGCATGTCTTGTGTTAAGACATAATGCAGGACCAACGTTAAGAGGTTCCACCACCGTGTTCAAATTTTGGCGTTATTTACACGCTGGTCCTTATTTTACCTAAAGGTGCATTGGTAAAAAGAAACACCAGCATATTAATTACTAACCACAAAAGTATCCTTTTTTAAGCAGTAAATAAAACACCACTAACTACACTGTTAAAAATGTTCCTAATTTTACCAGACTTTACCGTTTAAATTACGGTAAACCCCAATTATTCAATAATCTTCACGCTTTATTACCTGTACCTAACATAAAATTACAATTTGGAAGCAGAAAAATGTAAATAAACAGTGGTTAGAAAATAATACTACACATTTTGAAAAAGTAGTATTTATACGCTGACCGTTATTAGATTTTCCGTAATATTACGTTCTTTTGTAACGTATTTGTTTTTAATGTAAGAATACGAACTATGAAAATCGTTTTACCTATAAAATGTGTTAAATAACGTCGTAAGTAACGTCATTTAAAAAAAATGCAAAATCTTATTTTCCCTATCATTTTTAAAAATAGTTTAAAAAACTCTTTTTCTCCTTTTTGTATTATATTTAGTTTAATTTGAAAAAAGTAGTACACACATATATATATATATTTAATTTTTACCATCTGCTATCAGTAAAGTCATGTAGTGTAGTGGATAAGGTTTAGGACTTGTAATCTTAAGGCCCTGCTTCGAATCTATGTAAGGTACATGTATTAAGTTTCTTCATATAATGATTAAGTAATTGGTGTACATTACCATATAAAACAAAGTGTATAAACTGGTTTAAATCTTCATTTCTTCACGTTTTCCCTTTCTTTATCGCCCTTTTTTTCTCAAAATTGTTTGCCTGAAATATAACTTTTTTACAACCACGTGGTAACGTAAATACAACGTTTGTATGATGCCATAGCTGCAACGTGAAAATTTGGTCAGAGGATTGTAATAACGTTTTAATTCTTAATATTGTTTAAACAAGTCAAAAACCAACAATAACGTTGAAGCCGAGATTTACGCCGTTATTTTACGTTCCCTGCAATGGTTTCGTATTTTTACGGCTCCAGTTATTTTACGTTCTGCATGTAGTGAGTCCCAGCTGCCAGTCAAATGCCTGTTTTTTACAGGTTTATTTTTAACAGTGTACTGCTACCGTTGCTGCTGCTGCTCCTCCTGCCGTTATAGCGTTCTTTCAGGGAAGGTAAATAATGGATGACTCCGTAAGGTGACCCATTTGACCCACCTTTTTCTGACACACTGAATTCGGAAACCCTTCACAGAATTCATAAGTGTGTCAGAAAAGTAGGTCAGTTTTTTTTTGACAGTTTCTAAATGGTGGACTATTTTTGAACACCTTCAGCCATTTTGTGGCTGATCCGGCTCACTCGTTTTGAAAACAAAGGCAATTATGCAACTCTACCTCAAATTACCTCATTCCAAGTTTGTCAAAGATCGTTGAAGCATGAAAAATTGAACAAAACATCTTTCAACAACATCTCCCAGGACTATTTATCTTGTCTGCTGTTTTTCATTGCTTTGAGTTTTCTGTAGCAATTAAAAAAATACTAAATTAAGTAGATATTGCTTTAATTCCATGGGCTTTTGTTATCCTCTGGTGGTTATAGTGCAGTGTTTTCCTGTACTCATATTTTTAGGATAACAACTTGGCCTAACTTGAATGTTTATAAAGTCTGTTAAATCCGTGTGAATATTGTAACCAAAGGGATTAAATACAAATGAATGGAAATAGTATGAATGGATGTTAACGACTTCCTACTTCTGGTATGAATTATTAGGTAGAAAAACAAACTAGAACAAGTAATAACTAAAATCAAATTTGAGTTAAATCAAGCACTATGGCAGATGTCATTATGAACAGAGTTTTTCCTTCATATTTGTCAAAGAAAAGTTGTCTTTAACTGTTTAATATTAGTTGACAAGAATAAACTGAGTTAATTGAACAGGAATAAAGTGGAAAGGATAGAGAAAGAGAAGAGAAATAAAACAAGCATTTACGTACTAAAACGTGCTTTGATTGTATATTCGTCATAACAAACTTCGGACTTGGTGCAATGGTGCACTTACGTAATCGTCTTTGTTCTCAAAACCAATGAAGCTAGTCCGACGAAAATTGAACAGCATGTAGATATAAGGATAGCCTTTCAAAATGTTTTGATTGCCTTTTTAAAATGGTTTGGAAATTATAGTACCAACTAAGAGAACTAGATCTAGCAACCGGACGGAAAAATAATAGTGAAAAGGCAATACTCCGGACGGAAACCGGACGGAAAAATAATAGTGAAAAGGCAATACTCAACACACAGTACATGAACGAATTCGTAAGTTAAACTTTTGCAATCTGAATGTATAATTTTATCGATGTGCTATGCCTATAGCTTACTTCAATAATTTCGAAAATGTAAGCGCTTGCGAAATGGTGTTTAGCAATCATGTGCTACATGAAACTTCCTGCATAGAGTGTGATTAGTGCGGTTTAGTATGTCCTCGGTGTCATTTTATTTTCCTGTTTTTCAAGAGAATGTTCTGGTGTATATAAACACCAACCGATGAATAGAACATATGGCATGATAAATGTGCTTAAGATTTGATAAATTCTGTATGAGTGTTACTTGAAAAGTTTAATAATCGTTTTAAGTGACATTGGTTTGTGATCTTTCACCTTTTATATTTAGTACGGGGGGGGTCGTTTGAGCAGACTGCAGATGGCTTAAAAAAACATGTTTAACTAGAATTTCGCGGTTTTCGGCTTTCGCGCTCAATATATTCAAAGAATTATTCAACACGTTATCAGTTTCAACAAAATCTGAGCATTGGGTAATTTTTACCACATGATGACCGTCAATCATTTTTTATCATTATAGCGAGGCAGTGTATTGGTGTACATTTAAACACAATTGACCTGATTTCACATTTACCATGTACTAATTTTGCATTGCCCCCAAATGCCCAGAGGTTGGACCCAATAATATACGGGAGATGTTTTTAGTGGGGGTGGGGTGGACACAAGAATAATTTTCACCCGGAAATAAACGTTTCAAGCAAGTGCCTGAGTCTGCTGACCTAAATGTAGGCTTTAATAATAACGTGAATCTCCTGACTGATCTTATAATCCCTCTCATTTCGACAATGGGGTAATCATTGTATGTTTCGGTCATTGCACTATAAAATCTGTCTCTCGGATCCATATTTTCAGCACTAATACTAATACTACCGGCTCCTGCTTACTGCACTGACTACTACTACTACTACTTCTACTCTACTACTACTACTACAAGTGCAAGTGTAAAGTGGCAAAAACTAATTATTGGGAGTAGGATGTCATTCAATTACTGGTGTCAGTGTTAAACCATAAGCAGTTTCCGCATAATTTATGCCAAATTTTCAAGGTAAATCTGTTCATTGATTTATACATCTACATCTTACCGTAAATAAAGAACAAATTGGAAGGCTTTTATTGGGGGTTTGTGACAATTAGCGACCCTGGTCACTATTGACCCTGCTAATTCATCGACTTGTACGGAATAAACTGCCGCAGAGTTATACAGTTTATTCCGTACAGTCTGATGAATTCATCAGGTTCACTGTGACCCATGGTGGGGAATGGGGGCTTTTGCCCCCCCCCCCAATTTTTTCTTGTGTCCCCTAGTGGCGCCCCGGCGAAATAAAGAGGGATTTTTGGCAAAATTCGGCGATTTGGGGCCAAAATCGCCAAATTTTGGGGGAAAACAGCGATTTTTGGCCAAATTGGTTCAAATCTCCAAATCTCCTTATTTGCCCCCCCCCCCAAAAAAAAATAATTCACTTTGGCCCCCACCGCCCCAGAAAGAAGGTCTGGCGGCCGCACTGGACCTATCACCAATCTGTCCCTGTGGGATCTGTGGACCATTATTTCCAACCCCATCAGAACGCAAGGCATAAGAACATTTGCGAATCTGAAGAAGAAAAGGAAGAAACCCGATTGTGAGAGCACAAGTGCATACTGTTTGGCAGAATACTGAATTTAATGCGGTCAGCAACGGCAGCCAATTTAAGCTTGTTGAGAGGGGTAGAAGTAGTGACTGCTCTGTGGTTCCATGTAGACAAGTTGGCAGCCATAAAGGCCATAACGTTTTGCCGCAACGCGGTTGCGAAGAACGTAGCAACGCGTTGCCAAAATGTCACAATGTCGGCCAATTAAAATGATCATTTCCTGTGACGTATTTCACGCACGAAACAATAGACCCACACCGCGTTGCAAAGTGTCTAGCAACACCGCGTTGTGAAACTCACAACCCGTTGTGAAGGTTTGCAACGCGTTGCAAAGTATCTCAGCACGCGTTGTGGGTTTATTTTTTGAAATACGTCAAAAAGTCTGATTTTTGATTGGCCTACACCGCAACGGCGTTGGCTGAAATGTCGCAACGCGTTTGCGGCAATACGTTATGGCCGTATATGGCTTGCGATAGACGAGCCTTAAACTTTCCTATTCTGCAGGAAATGAAATTATGTCATGAAAAGCAAATGTAATGCCCATCAATTATATGGACTTGATAAGACAATACTATATTTCAAGAACAAGTCATTACAGATGTGTTTTATGGGGTTTCTGCATTCTTTTTGCATATTTAATTGACCTGTTTAGATGAGTTGCTTTAAGTTGATGCTAGTTTTATTGGATCGAGCAAAACCGGGCTAAACAGGTTTTTTTTTAAGTTTTTGCCATTTTTCATGTCGTGCAGTTTGTGATACTTTTCAGACTGAAAAGTGCAGAATGTGGCATTGTCTGTATAAATTTCTTGAATTTTGACCAATAAAGTGAGGTAACAAATACTTCAATAATAGGCTCCTAGGACCTGCTAATCATCTAGGCGACCCCCCCCCCCCATACATTTAATTCATTCCTCCTATGTATATTATTTATATTTACATTCATGAGCATATTTTGTACATAATAAAGTGTTTTGGGAAGAATGTGAAACATCCTTTTTATCCACTTTTACTGACAAAAACTGGCAATAAGGTGTTTTGCCAAGTAGAAAAAAAAAACACGATAAATGTTTTGGTTTTTTTTCACTTGTGGCAAAAACCTGCGAACCCTGGGATTAAGTGAGAACATTATTATGTAATACTCATCTTCATATTTCATAAAATGATGATTACAACTGTATGCTTTCTTTTTTATTTCAGGTATTGGTCTAGATGATACGTACATAACAATATCGGCTTGGCGTCAATCATACCAACAACCTGATGTACCATCACGTCTTGGCGATACATTGTGAAAAGCTGCAATGTCCATCACTATCACATCAGTTACAGACTTCGTAGCCTTTGTGGTTGGCATCTCCTCCAACTTCCTCGCCATTAGGTACTTCTCTATATACTGCGGAGTGGCAGTCTTATTATGCTATCTGTTTCAGCTGACCTTCTTTGTTCCTTGTTTGGCAATAGCTGGTTATCGGGAGATGTCCGGTCGACACAGCTGCTGCTTTTGCGTACATCCAAAACCCAAGGAAGAGTACACAAACTATTGCCATAGATTAATCTGTTCCGCAGGTTCCTCAGACCTTGAGGAGAGTAGTGAAGAATCAGAACACTTCTTAATGACCATCTTCAAGAAATACTATGGGCCATTTCTTAATCAGAAATATGTTCCTGGGATTGTGTTACTCCTCTTTCTCGCCTTTATCGGACTAGCTATATGGGGTTGTACTCAACTTGAAGCTGGTATGACAGATAAAAAAATCCTTCGTGATGGAAGTAAGGCGAGAGAATTTTTCAATATTAAATCAGAGTATTACGATATATTTGGACCACGAATTGCGTTTATAGTTACAAAGGAGATAGACTATTCGGATCCAGTCGTCCAGTTAGAAATTGAATCTAAATTAAGTGAATTGCAAAATGATGTAAATGTTGGTGGCAAAGATCGCACTCTTTCATGGCTCCGTGCGTATCAATTTTTTCTTGCAGAGAGAAACCTGGTTTCCTTGCCAAGAAATCAGTTCGTAGACGTACTAAGAACGGAGTTCCTAACGCAATCAGAGTTTAAACAATACACTTTAGACATAGTTTTTAATGAATATAATACGAGTATTATGTGTTCTCGCTTCTTTTTGAGTACTAAGAACTTAGATGATGATCAAGACAAACAAAGCAATTTGACATTAACTTTCCGTCGAGCAGCCTCAAACTCGTTCCTTCCCTTAACTGTTTATAGTCCAGTTGTTCTCTTCAGTGATCAATACATAAGCATGAGAAAGCACACTTGGCGAAGTCTTGGCATAACGCTTGCTGTTATCTTCGGTGTCTCATTTGTGCTAATTCCCAACTTGACTTGTTCAATACTAGTAACAACTTCAATTGGATCTATATTAGTTGGGGTCATAGGTTTCATGGGCCTTTGGCATATCAATCTTTGCCCGGTGTCCATGATAAACCTGATTCTTTGCATTGGCTTCAGCGTTGATTTTTCCGTTCACATTTGTTATGCTTTTGTAACATGCCCGGGAGAATTTCATGGCATACGCGTGTGCAATACTTATGACTCATCTGAGCAAAATAGATCGGGTGAAGAACAATGTTCAGTCAACTCTTTGGGCAGAGATGATTGCAAAGCATCAAGGAATGTAGACACAACTGAAAATACTTCATCTAGAAGACTGTCCGTTTCATCTTCATCGTTTCAATTAACGACTGAGACTGGAGATGAGAGTGAGGCTAGAGATATTGAAATAGATTGTGGCTGCACGTCGTTTACCAAACCTAGACGTCCCACAAATGAACAAAGGTTAACTTATTCGGTGTACAGTTTAGGTGTGCCAATTGTTCAAGCAGCTCTTTCAACTATAGTTTGGTGTCGTGCCTTTGGCTTTTAGTAATGCCTATGTATTTCAGGTATTTTCTAAAACCCTAATTTTGGTCATTGGATTAGGTGTTATCCACGGATTACTCTTTTACCAGTTTTACTAAGAGTTTAATCGGTAAAGGTGAGAAACAAGTTGCTCACTGCATTTTCTTACCATTTGATTATATTCGTGAATGTATCTGTGGTATTGGCTATGCCAGCATTCTTGGGATAGCCTCATTTGCGTTCTCTTTGTACTTTGTCGTCTGCTTTGGGGTACTAATTTTAGCTTTCATAAGAATGTGTTTTTGTAATTATATTTTTCATGTGAATGTCACTGTTCGTGTACCTTGAGTCCGCAGATGCCGGTCCTCGAAATCATGCCTATCAATGGAGAGAGTGAACAATATTGACATAATTGAACAAGGAATGTTATATCCAAGATGTACGATTCGCAAGGAAAATTAAACTCGATAGCAATAATTGGCTAATTGTTTTTGTATGGAACGCTTCGTCGGATATAATAGCACAGTCCTGGTTGCTATCAGCTGAAATTGTCCATTTTGTCAGTAATTCTAATTCCAATTGATCAGCAGTAGAGGACCAACCGAATTGATCACAGTTCATCGATAATAGAATAGCATTGCAGAGATATTGTTTTGCAATACATTGGGTTTTTGTACTTGATATAACGAAACTTTGGCTCCACTCCGTCTTACGTTAAAGTCTACCAGTTTATTGTAAACTTGCAAATTCCTTAGAATACTGTATTTCCTTTAAAGCTATATGAATGTTCGTGTTGTGTAGCTCCACGTCATTATACAACTACGATGGAACCCGACCGCTATAATACCTTTAACAAATTAAATTTCTCCATCCGAGTAGAAGAAAGACCTTGGATTATTTTAATTCTTTTAAGTACGGCAAGAGTTAAAAACACATTCAAAATGCAATGACCTTCCTCAAACGAGCCCCTCCTCATCAATATCGAAAAACTATCGCTTTGGTTTTTTAATGAATACCTTTTCGAACTTTTAATATACTACAAAGGGCCACCTCTTCTAAGTGACCGGTGGTTCCTAAGGATGCCCAAAATCTGTTTGCGCGCTGGCCCGCTTTAATCATCCGAGATTTTTTCGTCGAATTTTTTGGTAAATTGTCCTGACTTTAAATGCGCTTCTTTCATACCAAAAAAATTAAAATCGGCCAAGCCGTTAATGAGTTTTAATTGGGCACTAACGGAAGTCGTCTGAGAATATTAAAATCAAAGAACCATAGCAATTTTTTGTTGATATATGTGAACCACTACATGTAAGTAAACAATTATTACTAACATTAAAAATAATTAACCCTTTATTTTCTTTTTTTTTTTTTTTTTTTTTTTTTATGAACCCAAACAATTTCATCGTGGACGTTGCTAAACTAACTTACTGTACAAACTCTAAGGAAAAATAACGTGTATTTTCCAACACCCTTACAAATACAGGATTGCTTAAACTGCAAGTTTTGTGTCAAAATATGAATTTAAGTATAGAGTAGATCAACATACAATCAGTTTTCAAAGTGTTTGATATGTAATCGGATTCCACATTGGGATTTTCCATCTTTTACCCAATTTTGCGTGTTTGGAAAACATGTTTTTACCCCTCATTTACAGGGTGATGTAAATTGTGATCTATTGGCCACTGATCCATCATGTTATACAACTAGGCTGACAGAGATCACTGATAAGATCATTATAAGATCTAAAACTGGTTTAAAGACCAACCCAAATGATGTAGCTAATGTTCTTAATGATTTCTTTGCTAAAATTGGTCCTGATCGTGCAGGACCAAAATCCTGGTACGAGTATACTTGACAGAAACGACATCGTCTCTCACCCGACTTGCTGCCATCATACGGGTAACTTTAATCCTATAATGAAAAGATTAGATTTTGTTGTTAAGCGACTCAATTCATTATCCAATAAGAAAGCGTCAGATAATGTTACATTCTAGATTATTAAAATCAGCTGCAATGAAATTGTTGCTCCAAAACTTATATGATTCAATCTTTCCCCACTTTTAAGTGTAAATGAGTAACATTCCAGTCTATTCGAATTTTTGATTATCTTCAAAATACCTCAAGGTGCCGAATTCTGATCCAATTGCAATATCTATGTACTCAAGCCCACTAACAGGAAAAATTCTCATTTGTAGAGATAAATAGTATAAAATCTACAAGAATGCATGGTCTGAAGACACAGAAGAAAAGTGGACCCAAACACGTTAAATAATACACAACGTGACAACTAGAATAAGATGGCAGTGGGCAATCAACGTAGTAAAGCCAAATAGCGACCAGGGGATGGAGCCTATCTAAACTTGGGGCTGAAACAAATGGAATCCTTAGAGCCCGGTGAAGGTGCAAGCTTGTATCTGAGCCTGAAAAAGCTAAACATATGCATAACCTCCCCTGTTAATATCATGCTCATGTGTTGTTACTATTAATAGAGGAGGAGCAGAATATCATAGGGGCCTTATTTAAGGAGTTCGTTTACCTCCCACTACAGAAAAGGTTTGACACATTTGGTAGTTAGTATGGACCCTCTACATCAATGCTAGGTAGGTAGTACTCTCAAATTGTGGTATCACTTTTTCAATAGGGGCAATTGAAGTTTACACAGGGGTCAAATTTTTAAAATGCTCCAATCATGTTGAAATGTATGCTATATTGTCCGTCTAGTCATAAGGATTGTATGTTTTGTTTGTTTGTTTGTTTTTTACCTAGCCGTATGCGTAGCACAGCTAGGTCTTGTATTTGAGATTTCTTTGTTTGTTTCTTTGTTTACCACTTTCTTCAAAATGCTACTAGTGCCAAACGCTTGGCCGATTTTGGCCAAATTCAATCAGAGTGACCGCTGACCCAAGCTGCATATGTGGTGTACACAGTTTGTGGCCAGTGGTCAACTAGTGATCAGTTTGGCCGAAATCTAAGACATCCGTCTTCTTCTGCAGATAGCGTGTGTTAATCTTATCAATCATGCCGAAGCATCACCACCAGTGCCTTTGGGGTGTACATAGATCAGTGGTCCGCAAGTGGTCATTTTGGCCAAAATCTTATGAAACTCTATATGAGTTTTGTGTGTGTGTTTGTGTGTGTTTTTTTTATTTTTTTTTTTTGGGGGGGGGGGGGTTGAAGGTAAACCATTTTAGGAAAATTCAACACAGACCCCAGGCCCGTATGCTGATTTCTTTTGATAAAAAGGTCCAAAATTTGAAATTTTGACAAGTCAGTCCACTTTTTAGTGATGAGATGTTCAAAAAGTCCAAAAAGGACGTTCAGGGTGTAAGGGGGGGGGGCTAGGTCCACTCTTACCGAAAAAGCTCCACTTTTTCATAGTCCCGCCCCCTCCCCCCCCCAAAAAAAAAAAATCCTGCGTACGGCCCTGACAGGTCTGATATTTGCCTTGCACCAATTTTTTGTGGACACCCTGTACAACATGTACAAATGGGCGTGGCTTGGCGTTGTTATCTGGGAAAATGTAGAATCACCGATGCAAACTTAAACACCGAATATGCATTAAAAATTGGGTAGACATTTCATATAGAAGTCCCAAGGATATGCAGACGAGGTATTGCCATTGATTCCGTCAAGCGCTACTGCACAACATCATACATCAATTGTAATACCTCATTTGCATCCTTGGGACTTCTATATGAAACGTCTACCAAAAATAGAGCTTTCTTGCGAGCTGCGAGTATTGTGGGACTGAGCTGACTTCGGTCAACACGTTCGTAATTTGGTAGACGTTTCATATAGAAGTCCCATTGATGCAAATGAGGTATTGCCATTCATTCCGTCAAGCACTACTGCACAACGTTATACAGCGCATGACGGAATCAATTGTAATACCTCATTTGCATCAATGGGACTTCTATATGAAAAGTCTACCCGTAATTCGCTGTAGAAGTGCCACGTAATATGATTCGTTGCCCCAGCAATGGGTCCAAAAAATCACAGGGAACAGGACACATGCTAACAATGAAAGATTTGCCAGGACAACGAATCTATTACATGGCACTTCTACAGCAGTAATTGCAGGATTAGGATAAGCAAAGGTGCGTGCATTTTCGCATTCCAGTGTCCTATTGAAACTACAGGTTGAGACTCAACACTTATTATGATCACTATGTTTCTTTAGTCGCCCGATTCTTCATTATGTATTGCAATGGACATCAAGCTGTGATTACACTATTTATTCTGTTGTGTATGCCTGGAGGAAGGATTCTGGCACCTTTAAGTTCAGGTAGGAGTAGACGATTAAATTAATGATACATTTTAGTCACCGGTATCAGTATTTATCGATAAATGAGCATACGTTTACTACTAGCCAACTTATATGATGTGACACTGAGCTTTTCAAACATAATCTGTGGCGTTAGCATTTGGAATTCGCTATAGAAGTGATACATAATGTGTCGTTTCCCCGGCAATCGCTCCAAACAATCTTAGGGACGATCTTGATCTGATCTTGATAAATATTCTCAACGCTCCCTTAATGAGCCAAAACGAGAAGATAGAACATCATGTAGGTTTGCGTCCCAGTGCTCTAAGCCCGGTATTTGTTTGCCTGGGCGAGGAATCCTATTAAGTGACACTTCTACAGGGTGCCTTATTAAATCATCACGTTAGTCACGACTTTTAAATAAATCTAATAATAAGGATTACTTTGAAAGCACGGGCGTTGTGTAGCTATAGCAGACTACTGCAGCTATTAAACAATGCCCTATGTTAAGCACGTTCAGATTTCCTCACAAGAGGGCACACTTCATCAGGATTCACATAGGTATCTGCCATTGCCTATCATTGCCATGATTACATCACATCTCGTCATGATCTAGTTCAAAACAAATAGCAACAGCAATATTTTTTGTCGATATACTGCTAAATTGCCCTAACATAATTATACTAAAAGTTCATCAAAATACAGTGTGAGTCAATAAAAACCCTACATTCAGGAAATAATTTTTCTTCAAAGTTTAAACGTTAATTTTTCTTGAATGTTTGCTTTGCTTGTTTACAGGGATAAACGGGCTATCAGAAGATTTTTATTTGGTGTCTTTCGGACTTTGGGTTCAGAAACTATGTCAATTTTGCGGAGAGACCTAAAAATTATGTTTGGCCGATTTTAGCCATATGCGGAGAGACTGACACCGACGTATACTCACATTATAGCAAAGATATTAACAGAAGCAAATTTCAAATGGCATGATTTCTTCTCGACAAAAACATACCCAGTTTGAATAACATAATGGTCTTCTTTGTGTAACATAATTATAATAAAATATCTTCAACAATTAAATTATCATTGTGCGGGGTCATATGGAGTCATTATTGAAACTCATCCATATCAATGTCTCAGATCATGAACATAATGAAACTGCTCAGATTTTTTTTTGTTTTAGGGTAATTATTTTGAACATACGTTAACTCAGCGCCATAAATTGGCGAGAAAGAATTAAGCTGAAGCTTCCTGTAATTGATTGGAATTAAAACTTAAATTCAATATCGCACTGTTTTTTTTTCAAGGCAGAATACAAAATCTTCTATGGTTTTACTTTGACTCCCAAGTTTGCTGAACCAAAGTAAACTGTGGTCTTACACCCAGCTATCTGCCTTTTTATTGGGAAAAATTAAACATTTTTTTTTCACTTAGTGATTTTTCTTTTGTAACTCCGGGATATTATTTTTTTTATCTCCTTCAATTATTCTTCCACCATCTATTGTTTACAAAATTGGTGGTAAATGTTTTTTACTCAATCATACTGCTGCGACCATTACTCTATGTAAACCATGCATCTTTGTTTGGGTAAAAATCGGCAAACAGGATTTTTAATCTCTCAGCAAAATAGGCAAAATTAAAAAACACCCAAAAAAGAAAAAACTTTTTCTGAAAGCCTGTATATCCTTCTTTAATAGCTAACTAAATCTTGAGCACATATAATTCTGAACTTACACCACATCAAACGTAGTTTCCCCAAAAAGACCGTACTATATTTCCAGGATACCCATTTTTTAAAGATGAAACCTAGTAAGGTTATAGCTATTTGGTTGTTAGGAAGCAGTGTTGTGAAATGAGAGGATCCGTACCCTTTTGTTTTACGCTGAATGCGCACCAAATTAAACACAAAATGAGGCCTTTGTCAAAATTGCAAAGAGTGGTTTATGTCCATATTTCACTGTGTTTATCAACATGTCCAATGGAATGCGATAAAATCCTCGCCAAGGTTGCCCCATGCATGTCACTTTTCTTTTGCAATCATACTCGGTCACCTGGTCAGGCATAAATTGATGATGCATCCATTCATGGGATACTGGGGAGCAAAAATGGGGTAGGCCTACACAACCCAAAATTTCCTGATCACAACACTCACTTGCAATACAACCAACCACAGGCATACCGTACAGATGGTAAATTTAAGTCCAAACTTGTTGCAATCATTAATCATGCCCCGGTTTATCTGTCCAGGATAGGACAATTGCAATTGCCCTGTTTTTGAAAGCTGGCACGCCTTTTCATCATGATTGACGTTTCTGCAATTTTCTAAAAAAAGCCTTCTTTTTTCTTCAATTTGTTGCTTATTCAGCCGTGAAGTAAACGCTTCCTCTCATTTTCACAACGCCTCTTCCTAACAACCAATAGTTTTTCACCTTTATTAGGTTTTATCTTTAAAAACGGATATCCTGGAAATTATAGTAGGTTCTTTTTGGGGAACTTATATGTGGTGCATTCCGATTTTTGGCGGAGAGGTCCTGACCTCCCAACCTTTGGCCCCCATTCTCTTGCTCCCTGCCAGGGGAATTTTAGCAGTTTTGTAACTTGCAATATTTTATACAATGATTTTAAAAGATATACCGACTTAATAGGTTGCTGCTGGTCAAAGGATTGTGCAATACGTCAAAATAATGACATTGTCTTTTATCCTTGAGTTTATTTTAAGATGGACTGTCCCTTGGATTTTCGTCCTTGGCGACCCTTGCACGGAAGGTAAATAATATTGGATAGGACTTTTTGCCCTCCATGTCATCCAAGGATGCGAAGAATACATGCATCACCTGGTGACACCTGCACCATTTTCAGCTATTTCTACAGGTGATACCTTTTTATTCTGCTGCATGCTTGGGTTGTTCGGAGGCAGGTCTCCAAGATAATCTATTGACCTGCCGTGCAAGCCCCCTATAATCAAAGTGTTTATACGAGTTCTAAAATACATTGTTTGATTTTGTTAAAAGTCTATACAATTGTAATTCCTCATTCCAAGGAGTCAGAAAGGTACAATTTGACCAGACATATGGGTCCTGTGGCCTATTTTTGGATACATGAAAACTAAGTATAAGCAGTTCGAAATGTACCTTTGATCCTAACCAATGTACAAAACATACATTTCAATTTGTTTTAATGCGCCATAATCGAAATAAATTCATATGGTGCAAAGGTGTCCAAAATAACACATAAATTACTTTTTTACATATATTACACAGTTCAGGTTCGAGTTCGATTTATTTAGCAAATGGACAAGAAAAAATACAGGATGAAACATATAAATATACCATGTGCTAGGACTACCGACAGACCACCCTGGAGGGCTTATTTGCGTCGATAGCCCTTGTTACTAATAATAATAATAATGTTACAAGAAAAGTTTTGATCAATCATATATAATAAGTGACTATATGCATCGTAAGGGCCAAAATTCACTACATCCCCCGTCCCCGCCAATGCCAGCACAATATAATTTAATCAACGGAAAAGTGCAACTGATAAGGCGGTAGCGAAGAGTATAATCAACCATGCCCGAGCAAGAAAAAAAGAACAAGAAACTTAGATTTGAAGGCGATGACAACATAATAATCTAATACAGATGAAACATAGCGAGATATAAGTAGTATTGATTAACCAAAA
>JAMKCH010018606.1:0-21878 GCA_023653785.1 Ophioderma brevispina
TGCCCACTGTCCGCCCTGGTTAGCCCACTAAAACTGATTGACAGGGGTTTATACAATGTGGTCCCTAGCTTCCTCTAGCTACACCATTGTAATTCAATGACAGAACTTGTTGTCTATATTGTTATTGACTTCTATCATTGGGTATACACTGCTGGGGATATGAAATAGGAATGGGGTTCAGGTGGCGTACTTTCCCAGGAATTCGGAAAGCAGCCGTTGCTCCCCCTGGGCTTGAATATTGAAGGAAGTGGGATAACATTTGAATTCCAACCTGACTTTTGAAGGATTGAAACCAACTTTGGTCTAAATTTTGGCTCCAATTAATGTAAATTAGTGGAATTTTTCAGATACTTTTTTTTTTTTTAAATATTTTAAAAAAAATAAATAAAAAAAAAATTTAAAAAAAAAATAAATAAGTTTTTTTTTCAGATGACTTTGCAGGCATTTTGTCCCAGGCATTTTGTCTCGTTTAGAACTTGTTGGACCAGGTCACCGGGACAGCTTGATTGTCTCAGTATATGTCAATTGGGTGACAGTCAAAAGTGTATGGAATGTTTGGGCAGGTCCCAACTTTCAACACACTGTATACTATAAACCATCTAAGTTTGTGTGCATTAAAAAAAAAGAAATGTCTTCAGAAGCAGTTTAAGAGTACATTTCTATTGTTGTACTCACTCTCACAATCTTCACAAGAATGTTATTTCCTATATTAAATGGTAATATGGTCTTTTGATGTGAGGGTGGAAATATTTTTGTGGTCAAGAAATGCTTGCGGAATTGTACAAAATATAAGCCACATTGTTCAATATTTTTCTTTATGACCGTTTGCCCAAGTTGTTGCTCACTAGGCTGGTCCCTGCAATTCCTGTAAAATATTGTTGTAGTTATCCTCACATAAATGATTGAACCATTTGCCATAAAACAAAAACCCTGAAAAAACAAGCTGATTTTTATACATGTAAAATTTTAAAAAAAATTATTTACAATGTAAGAGGGTAAACGCATCCCCATATTGGTGGCACACATGTCCGCACACCTTGCAGAGTTTACAACATGCCCTCTGGTAGTGGTGGTGGTGGGGGAGGGGGGGGGGAGGGTTATGTTGTGCATTGTATCCTATTTGGTATTTCTTTAGCTCAGAGCTAACACGGTGTATAATACAACACAATGATGTACAATCCAATGTCATGTTGCACGATTTGCCTGACAAATGTGGTATTTTGTTTATTGTTTTGATCTCAGAATTTGGCACTGTATATGAGTACCTGCACACATAACCCCCTGGCCTGCGCAGCTGCCGCCCGATGTTATATCACAAATAACGTCAATTAATCACCTGGAATGAACAGGTCATACCATACCATCAATATCATTATTCAAATTACAGTTTCCTGTCATCAGCTTAAAGTGAAAAAACATAATTATTTAGCAATATACATTGTGAAAGTCCGGAATAAAAACTATTATAGAAAAATTTAGCAAATTCCGACCAAAATGTACAACTTCTATTCTTTCTATCCCATCCATTTAGAAAACAAGAATTTTAAAGGTCCCATTGTCTGCAGCGGGCCAGACCCTTTTTCTGGGGGGGGGGAAAAAACGGGGGGGGGGGGGTGGGGAGAGTGAAATTTGTGGGGGTGGGAAAAGTGAATTCTGGGGGAAGTATCAAATATTTGGAGATTTTTAAACCAATTTGGCCCAAAAACATATTTTTCTCCCAAAAGTTGATGATTTTTTTTTTTTTGGCCCAAAATCACCGAATTTTTTGCCAAAAATAGCCCTTCATTTTTCTTTCATTCACAAGCCTTTTTCATTTCACCTGTCATATCAGACAAGCCGGGGGGGTGGGGGGGGGGGGGGGGGGGGGGGGGGGGGGGGGGGGGGGGGGGTGGTGTTTGGTGGGGTTGGGGGTGTTGGTGTTTTTTAATTGTTGTTAGTTTGTTGTTTTGTGTTGTGTATTTCTTTTTTGTCTTTTATGTTGTTTCTTTTTCTTTTGTTTTTTTTTATTTTTTTTCTTGATATTTTTTTTTATTATATTTTCTTTTTTTATTTTGGGGGGGGGGGGGGCAAACTAGGGGGCAAGAAAAAATTTGTTTGGGGAAAGCCCCTTCATGATGCCCCCCGTGTGCCGCCACTGTGCCTGTATACTATAGCCTCGTTCCCAGGAACCCAGATTTTACTGGAAGTGGTCAATATTTTTGAAATAAAAAGTTCCTATAAAAGCTACTATTTTTTTTTATCTACCTGTGAAATCTTAGCTAAAGGATGTTTGGTTTGGAAGTTTATGAGCGGATATGGCTCCATTTGTCGACCACCATTAATTTTTTGTATCTATGGGCTTACAAAAATCACTATTTGTAGCTCTGCACCTCAAAGCGGATTGAAATATCGGTGTGAAACTTTACAATGGGTTTTGGGGTGAAGGCCATTCTATTAATACAGGAACACTTTTATATACTTAAATGGGTAATCCCCCTTTAAAGGCTAACTCAGAAAAATCAAAAAAATTAATCAAATTAAGATGCCGGTCTGTACCACAGGTATTCTAACAAAGCCCTCCCATTTTAAACACCAAAGCAACATAAAGGACCAAAAATCGGCAATTTTAGTCATTACTGTCCGTTACGGACACTTACCTCAAAAGGTAATGGAATGGGAGAGTTCATATCTTGGAAAAGTGTTGTTTTTGGTTTCTTTTCTGTCATTCTTAAGTCAAAAAATTTAACTCATGAGAATTTCTACAGAATTAGCTTTTTGAAGCATTCGGTAAATTTTCAAAATGTTTTTTTTGGGGGGGGGGGGGGGTGGGGGGGGGGACTCTTTTTGGTTGGAGCACAGTGATAAACTAAGGCACCTTAAACTAATGTTTATACACCTTAGGATGAGGAAACATGAATTCCTTTTCGAAATGTGACGACGCCCATTCTTCATGACCCACCTCGTTACTTATGTCATAGCCCCAAGTGCATGTTGAGTGTAATTAGCTACGAGCCTAAATGCAAAGGAAGTCAAATCCTTCTAAGATGTCCAAAACAAATATGCGTAAACATTAAACAACATGTTTTCTTTCTAAGTCAGTGAAATAAGTGGGGCAGTTAAACCATTCAGCCACTCTGACTGTTTACAATGCAATTGACTCGATAGTGTTTCCTGAACTAGTTGGTGAGTTCGGCATACTCACCTTGTTTGTATATTAGACGTCAATCACTTGTAAATGCATTCAAATACAAAATTATGATCAAACTGCTACAGTGACCATTTTTTGATAATTTTTAGAAATATATCTTGCAACCATTAGTGATTTTAAATGTGATGTGTCAATCACTTGGATCATTTGAAGGCAGTAAAAAAAACATAGGATGCAGAAGAAAAAAATTATGAAGTTCAAAATAGCAAAAGGTGGAAAAAATTTTACAGTCTTTGGCCTCGTGTGGTCAACTGGGTGGCTGATTGACATCCCAAATGACTTAAAGAACCTATCCAGTGGTTCACACAAAAGAGTCAAAAAGATTGAAATTTGAGAATAGTTAAAGTGAAGGCTAAGTCTGTTGAATTCCATAAGTTTCTTTTTCAAATGAAGAATGACCAGAAAACGGCATGTTCAAAGATATGAATCTCCATTCCAATTTACGTGTTGTAAGAAGTGTCCGAACGGACAGTAATGATTTAAATATTCGATTGGTCTTATCACTTGCAGGCTCTGTTAGGGACATGTACTCTTAAAACATGCAAAATGATTTTTTGTATGTTTTTTTTTTATTTTTATGATTTAAGCAAATCACTGGACATGACTTTAAAGTGCCTTTTAAAACCCCATTAACCCACAACAGGCAAACAAATCCTGATTCCCCGTCATAACAGACTTAGCTTTATGGTATATCATTTTTTTCACATTTTACTCCCCCAAATGATCTCCCAACCTCTCAAAATAATTTTAACCAAGATTTTGGCATCAGTATAAGCTCAATTTAAATCCACCCAATAGACACGTGCAGTAGCTATGGGTATTATGATTTACTGTGTATTTTCTAAATATACTGGTGAATGAAAGTTACTGAACTTTGCCATGAGAATTGAGACTGCATGAGCTCTCATAGTGCATCATATCATATAAAAAAATCAGTTGTTATTTTTCCCTCCAGCAACTCAATCCATAAACCAACATTTTATAAAAGTGAAAAAAAAAATTACCCTAAGCCAGGGATTTTTACTTTTGTGAAATTCTTGAAAATTTAATTATAAAAAATCACTAATCACTTTTGTACATTGGGGGTGATAAAAAAAAATATGGTGTGGTGTGGAGGGATCCAGGAGGGGTTCATGGTCAGCAGGAGGTACTTTGCAAAAGATACCTCCAAAGTGATCAAACTCACTTTTGGCGGTACAGTTTTGGTTGATTTTATTTAGGGGACAAACCTTTTGGAAAAGTTACCATTTTTTTTGGCAGTTTCAACCACATTTTCTTAAAGGCATATCAGTGAATTGCTAAATCGGGGCACCTAACCCCATCCTCCAACACTCCGATTTTTGCAGTAGTGTACAAGTACCAGGTTATCCTCCTACCTGCTAAATGATAGACCAGGAAGCCCCCCTACTCGACCGCTCGGCGCGTTTCGTCGTTCCCTGTCCGTCCCGGCCCCTCCTCCCCCACCTCCTTGTTATATGGAGAGAGAGAATCGCATCTTGGAACACTGCGTTTCCTTCCTTTCTGTCAATTCTACAGCTGAAAAAAGTAACTAGGAGAAGTCTACGACTTATCCTTAACTTTGAAGCTATTCCTGAAAATTTCAAATATTTTTCAAATCAAAGAATAGTGTCTTTAAACACTGTTAGCTTTGGGACATCTTCCTATTGAGCCTCAAATGTCATGGCTATATTTGTATCCACTCTAGGTCGTACCGACTTCAGTTCCAGTGCGATTGTGCTTTGTCTACGTGCACGCTGAAAGTGGACAATGTATACGCCCACATCGCTACTTCGTACTTCGAGATGGACAGAGTTTAGATTTGATAAATTAGCAGCTCTGTTAATTTTCTAGCTTATTGATCCATTGACCAATTGATATGTGAATGAATGATGCTGCTTTACTGTGATATTTCGGCAATTTGTTGCTGTTTTGAGTGACCACAGAGATGCAAACCTAGCATATCCTGACATCCTGGCAGTTGACAATTGCAAGGTGGATTAAGCAGCTTCTTGAAGAGGAGGAAAATTAGAGCCGAATTGTGTCTGCCCTCAACGTGTGCCCTCACAGAACTATTATGAACAGCAATGAGTATGGTAGACATGTGACTACATTTGTGGGGAAGGAAGAACTTGTATTACTATAGGATTACAGTAAGTATGAGTAATCTTACTGACATTTTATTGTATTGTATGGGTGAGCAGTTGGCGCACATTGGTTCAGTACCTTGTTTTGACTGAGCATGCACTGTAGTTCTACTTCTCCAAATCCTGGGGAGGGTTTGAGCTTTATTTTTTTTTTATAGTCTCGTTTTATTTTTATCATTCAAAAAGACATAAGAAATCACCAAAATCACAAAGAATCACCAAAAAGAAATGAAAAAATTAAAAAACAGCAGAACAAAAATCACAAGAATAAATTACCATTATTTCTATACAAATCTACAGAATAAAAATCCTAATAAAATGCACACAATATAAAAACCTATCAGTACGAAAATCCAAAATAGATGAGATCATGCAGTCAAGGATACACGCAAATGGACGACCACAGAAAATCAAAGGTCGAACCTCCACTTACTAAAATGCTTAGAGAGCTTATTTTTTTTCTTTGCAATAAAAAATTCCGTTTCTCCTGACTATTTTGATGTAATTCTTTCAAGTGTAATAAATTAGGGCTCTTGTTTGAAATTTACAAGACAAACAAAATAAAATAAATATTTTAACAATCAAAAACAAAAATGTAAGGAATTATCATCCGAAACCATAACATTTTTCGAATATTGACACGAAAAATCCCTATCATTTTTTGCTTTAATCATCATATTAATAATAGCATCCCAAATGGTTTCACATCACCACTTCACATTCACAAAAATAAATGAACCATTGGTCTTCCTCCCGGCTTTTTATCACAAAAGAAACAATTTTGGACATCCCTTTCTATAATCTTGACAAGAAAAAATCAATTAAGCAATTGCTCTACTGAAAAACTTGAATAACAAGAACGAAGACGGTAATCAATGGTTGCATCTAAAATTACAAATATGAATTTTCTCCCATCCCTCCCTTCCCAGTCTTCCAAATCTAAGGTTTGATCATCCTCCATTAATTCATTCCAATTACTAATACGTTTCTCAGGAATACATTTATCAATTAAAAAGGAATAAGTATATTTAAAAATTTTATGAGTCTTCAAAAGATTATCAACCACACTATCAAATACTTTAACATGGGTAATTTCAGAATTGGGCTTATCCAACCATGAACCAGGAATATTTTTCATCAAAAAATTAAATTTTTGCCTACCACACCGGGAAATATCAAAATCAAGAATTAATTCTTCAAAAAGCTTACTACCTGGAAGTGATTAAGCTGCTTAAAAAAATATTTGGAATTTTAATACACAAAACAGAAAATAAGAACAAAAGCTGGGGCAAAAGAAGAGATTTAATAACACAAATTTTAAGGGTTGACTTTAGTTTGGTTGGGGATGTGCGATTGTGCGGCTGGGACGTGAAAACTGACCCCCAAATTTACACAATTTGATGAAAAATGAGACCTACAAATATATGAATGGTCTGGAAACAATTTTGAATTTTAAAACAATTTCCATTCAAAATTAGACCCAGGTATGCACTCATACCTGGAAAGAGAAGAGTTCTATAATTATCCCTAACAAGGCTCGTCTCTAGCCTATCTCCCAGGAAGAAGGGAAGGGGTAAAAGGATAGAAGCTAAAGAAGATTTCACATCATGGGGGGGATCGAACCAGGGGCCCCAGTCCCATGACCAGTGAGGGCAACCATGAGGCTGTCACTTGCCTGGCCAGCAATTTCATGCCCATATGGGTGTTCTTATGATGTCATCGCTTGATTTGGTGCGTTTTCTAGCCTCAGTGGTGTGGTATATTGTGGTGTATGGGCGTGTTAAGGTTATATGCACCCATACCTGGAAAAAGAAGAGTTCTTTGTCAACATTTTGTGGGTGAACTTGGGTCCAGATCATTCTGACTCACCCTGTATATCATAAGCACATCTAATATTTGGAAGCAGAAAAATTTTTGACAGATATTCAGACATTGACCCAAGGTAACCCCTATGGCTAAACCAAACACCCATATATTAAGGGGGTCTACCCATTTATCCAAAGGTTTGTTTATCCAAAGGATCGATATTTCGAAGGTTAGTATATCTGAAAATTTGTTATTCCGAAGGTTTGTTTATCTGAAGGTTCATTTTTCTGAAGGTATGTTAATTCCAAAGTTTGTTTATCTGAAAAAGAAATAAGATTTGTTTACTTGAAAATTAAGTAAGATTTGTTTAGCAAATCCATTTTCAGATCAACGAACCTGATTTCATTTTCGGATCAATGACACTTCGGATAAACAAACTTTCGGAATAACACACCTTTGGATAAATAAAGATTCGGAATAACAAACCTTTGGAATAAAGAAACAAATGTTTGGAATAACAAACCTTCAGAATAACACCTACGTAGGTATATAGGAAATTCCTCATTGTACACATACATGGCAAGCACAATGAAGTAGTGATTACATTTACACCGGCTCTTCCTGAACATGTTCATGGCAAACAAAAATTGACCTTTAGGTGTCAGGCTGAGCATGACATACCCACCCCTATATGGCCCAATGGGATGCAGGGGTGAAGCTCTGGTGGGGTTCTAAACACCAGCAAAGCCTATGGAAGCTCTGGGAGGAAATGTCTAGTGAAAATATGAAGCCCCAAGAAACACGTATACATCCATTAGGCCTTCTATCGCTAATATCAGGGTTCATTTGCACTGAAATGTTATATGCGTTTAGTATGTCATTTAATCAGAATTTACATTGTAATATTAATTTATTTTCTTAGATTTCTCAGGAAAGTTTTTGCAAATAAAGTGGACAGACCTTTTATTGCATTGCTTTTTTTGTTTTAGGGAGTCAGCATACTTCCACCTTGATCTGATGGGCCATACAGAGCTAAAACTTTAAACCTGACCTAAACTTAACTTGAAAGGGCATTTCATGATTTATAGCCTCATCCCTCAACTTAAACTCATAAAGTTGAGATTTTTTTGGGGGGTGCGGGATACTCAAAAAGTGGACCTTTTTTAGTAAAGGTGGACCTAACCCTCCTAAAATGGTCCTTTTTTTTTACTTTTTGAACATCTCATCACCAAAAAAAAAAATGGACTTTATTGTCAACATTTCTCTAAATTTTTTACCTTAACAAAAAATTCTGCAAAAGGTGGACCTTTACCCCTTTCATGGAATTTGCACCCCCTTGCATACGGGCCTGATTTTAATATCATCTGAACAATTGGCCTAAGTATAGACCAGTTAACAGCAATGTTTGTAAACATGTTAGGGCCTGGTATCTTGAAATAGGTCGGCCTGACTGTTACACACTGGGCAATTGTATCTGTTAGAGTTTTAATGCTATGGGCCATAACGATTCGCAGGAATGGATTCGCAGGCAACAAAAGAAGTGACGTAGGATGTTAACTGGTCTATAGTAAGTGTGTCCAATTTTACCTGCACATGCCACCTACTCTGGGAGAAATTGGTAATTTTGTATTTTCTGTCTTAATTATAACACAATGGCCAATGGGGCACACAGATGAAACTATTTGCCCAAAACATGGTAATGAAGCATCAGAATAAACTGAAATTTGGAAATAACCTTTTCCCATAATATCTAGTGAACTGTAAACAAATGAAAGTGCTACGATCATGAAATACACGATACACCTTTAACCAAGTTATGCAGGTATTTTACAATTTGCAATAATTTCACCAAGTTGATGACTAAGCTCTAATTCCACCACATCATTTTAAGGTATTTTCATAAACAATTCCTGTAAGACTTAATTTGAGAATTCATGAGATTTCCTAAAAAGAGAGCAGAAATAGATCTGCCAATCAACAGGAAGAATTACTTGCATGTAACACCTGAGAAACTATGTGACCCTGGGTGCATATTACAAAGAAAGAGACTGTCTCAAATGCAAGGTGGAATTCAGGGTGGAGAAAGTGCCATCGTCAGCTTTTTGAAAAAATTGGCATATCAGTTTGTTATATACTACTCTATATAAATTCACCAAATATCATAATTCAAAGTGGCTAAATCAGGTTTTTATGAGAAATACTCAAAGCTGTTTCTCTCGAAATACATAATTTAGGAAATATATCAGTATGTGATCTGGCCAATGATAATGTCCCCTTCTTCATCTCATTGGTTATATAATCCTATCCTTCAGTATTTAACTCTAATCTCCCCCCCCCCCCATTCCTAAACCCTACTGATGTCCAACACTCAGACTATTTTTTTCCTTTTTTAATTTGTTTAATTTTCCCCAACCAATGTGGGGGTCACAGGTCACAGGCCCCTAAAAAAGAGGTGGCAAAGTTATCTTTGAAAAAAAACACATTCATTTGGTGATATAAATATCAGAATCATTTAGTGGTTTGCTTAACATTCAGAAAGAGGGTCAAGCTTGGACAAAAAAAAAGTTGTCAGGACACACAGGTACAAACCCTACAGACAGGGAGACCACCTCCGACTTAGTCACTCCCTCTTTGCTGAGGGAGTGACTTAGTCACTCCCTCAACAAAGAGGAGTGACCAAGCTACAAAATATAGACAGGGGATTCCCCACTGACTTAGTCACTCCCTCTTGGTATGGTATTTTGACTGAATCAATTTCAAAGAATCTGGGAGTTGACAGATTACCTTTGGACTTATTTTCTCTAGTTCTCTCCACAATATTAAGTTGTTTTTTTTTGCTTACATTTTTTAACATGGAACTTTTATGCATATGTGGAATAAAATTGATTTACTAGAACAATCAATTGATTGGCACTGAGAAACTAACTCATAATAAATATAGTATAGAGAACAAAACATCATCAATTAAATCCTGATTACAAATACAAGATGCTCAAGTTGATTACTATACAGGGGCAATCTTTGAAACAGTATGCTGATAATGTATGGGAGTTATCAATGAACCAAAAACCTGAGGTGAAATACAAATTGTGGGATTAAAAATGGACATTTTATCACTTTGAACCTTCACCTGTGGAAAAGTACATTCCAAGAAGATTGCTGCTCTGTTTTTACCATCCTTCAGGACCATCAAAATTAAATTTAATAAAACCAATTTCCAGCTCAAAAAAGAGACACTCATTTACAATCTGTACAATTTTATCACAAAAGAGTCATCTTAAAATAAATTCAAAAAGTTCCAAAAGACACGCATTGTCCTGAAGACAGGAAATGGCACTTACAAAAAACATCATTCCCACAAGTAATTCTGCATTGCTCAGGCTGAGTACAAATTTTACAACTGCCCTACACAAAAGATTATTATTTGTTCTTATTACTTCATTGTCAAAATAAACAGATAGATCTTATCACCAATTCCAACTTTTACAATGAGGACAATAAAACAACAAGTTCATTGCGTGTACGTAAACTTTTGACCCGTGAACTGTAAGCTAACGGTACATCAGAATCAAGGTATCAAAGCAGAGGTATCAAAGCATATAGAACTATTAAAATTGTGACCATTCAGAGCCATATCCTGAGTAGATCACCGTGAATACAGTGTGTGTTGACAAAACTTCCAACTAATTCCACAGAGGACATTTTAGGATTAAATGCTAAACCTGTGGTTTTGGGATGGATTACTTTTGTTAATACCTAAAATAAAGCAGTTGTCAAAATTATGGCAATATCATTGACAACTTTTATACAGGGCCTACATTTGCAGTAGTAACATCTCAACAGGGCTAGGTTGGGGGAGAATGGAAATAAAAAGTTAATTTCTGTTTGAGGTCAAGCTGTATTGATCACAGTGCACAATATAAAGCTTAAAATCTGGACTATTCACCGGGAAAGGCTTTTTTGATCTCAAGTCAGAATTTTGATATGCACATCTAGAAATTATAGAATCAGATAAAAAGTATTGGCTTGGCTTTAATACATGTAGTCAAAGAGAATGTTCATGTGACCGTACAGTTGAGTATATATACAATTTTTTTGCTGAAAATGATAGATTAGGGGGTGTAGAATAAGAATCTGCTGGGTGCCACCTGGGCATGCATCCTTGGGCGTTTTGAGAAATGGCCAAGATGGCGTCACCATACTCTCTTAAAATGAAAGAGTGAAAAATCACTCTGAATTCGGAATGATTTTAAATTAACTCTAATCGAGTGGCTTTTAGCTCTAAAAGAGCGAGAAATGCAGCCTGACGCCATAACTCGAGGGTTAACCGAGCTCACTCTGTTACCGAGTGGCTCAAAATGCCACTCTTCTTCGGAGTGAAGCCCACTCTGAACTCTTATCGAGCGGCTTTTAGCTCTAAAAGAGTGAGAAAATGCTCTTTTTCGGAGTGAACTAATAGCCAATCAGAACCGCCGCAAATCGCGTGATTATTTTCGAACAACATGGCGGACGAGTTAGGCGAGACCGTCAGCAAATGGTTGACCGAAGTTGAACTTAGTGAAGATATCATAGAGATCTTTACGGGTGAGTATATTGTATGTGTCGGTCACAATTCATAGCATTTACAGACAAAGTGTGGAGAAGCATTAAATGTTATTTACTGTAATATCACTCGTAAATACGGTAGTCTGCGCCAGGCTAGGCCAGCCCTGCGCATGTATATACGAAACGCACAATCATGCATGTCACGGGCATGCATGCCTTGATCATGTACGTCATTGTACGTCATGCATGCCACAATCGTGCATGTCACACTGAGTCATGCCAATGATGCGCCACAATATTCATTCATGTCACGATGCTATGAATTATGACCTACACATACAATATACTCACCAAACTAACAAAATTCACAAAGAATCACAACTCTAAAAGAGTGAATTGGCTAGTTCACGCTTTCCCCCACAGCTCTAAAAGAGTGACTAGTTCACTCTAAAAAGGAGTGATCACTTCACTCTTTGCTTAGAGTTATTTTTTTCACTCTTTATTTAGAGTGGATCTCACTCTAAAAGATGCGTCACTCAGCTGGCTCTTTTTTGGAGTGAGATTTCACTCTTTTAGAGTGGTTTTTCACTCTTTCGTTTTAAGAGAGTAAATGATAATTATCTATTCAACCCTATATTATCAAACTATGGCGTTACTAGATATACTATAGGATCCAATGAACATGTGTATGGCACTTGTAACATTAAGTCATACTTCAAATTCAAAATGGAAGCCAAATCCATTAATTTTAAAATATGCCCTATAACAGCAAATACCTGCGATAAAAAATAGACATGAAGGACTTAGGTTATGTTGTTAGACACAATAAATGTATTTCTGATGCTTTTAAAGTTGTAACATGACGTCAATCAATATGGCAGCCAAAAACGTAAACATCTTCAAAAAATACTTGACACAAACTTGTAAGTATTACAGACTTCAAATCGAAATCAATGTGTCTATGACATTAGAAATGTACCTTTGATCTTAACCAATGTACAACATACATTTCAATTTGTTTTAAATGCGTCTAAATCGAAATAAAACTAATATGGCGCAAAGTTGTCAAAATACCATAGGAATTACATTTTTTCACATATATTGCACTCAATTTATAATTTGACCCATTTTTATTATCGGGATTACTTGGTATCACTTGGTTATGATCATAGGTACATTTCTAATTCTTTCATTTACACAATAATTTATACTTGAAGGTAATATTTAGATATTTATGTCAAGTATTTTTTAAGATATTCATGTTTTTGGCTGCCATATTGATTGGCATCATGTTACAACTTTAAAAGTATCAGAAACATGTTTATTGTGTCTAACAACATAATCTAAGTACTTCATGTTTATTTTTATCGCAGGTATTTGCTGTATAGGTCATATTTTAAAATTATTAGATTTGGCTTCCATTTTGAATTTGAAGTATGACTCAATGTTACAAGTGCCATGCACTTGTTCATTGGGTCCTATATATATTTATTAACTCCATAGTTTGATAATATAGGGTTGAATAGATAATTATTATGTATGGTGACGCCATCTTGGATTTCTCAAAACGCCAAGGGTGCCAAGGTGGCACCCGACAGATTCTAATTCTACACACCCTTATCTATCACGCTCAGAAAAAAATTGTATATATACTCAACTTTACGGTCAGGCCATAACTTGGACCATATCTCTCCGACTAATGGATTTCAATCCAACCACTTGCAGGTTATGTTAGGAGATCCATGTCGGTAACAAAAATACAAAAATATGAATTGTGATTATTTTTTCAATGTTTCAGATTAGCAAATCGCTGCTTATCCCTTTAAAATATCAAAATGTTTCACACAAATTCCTCTGGCCAAATGTCCAGTGTGATTGTTAATTATCTAAAAAGCTCTAAAAGGTCTGAGTCCAATTCCGAAGGTTCTAGCAATTTGCGTGCTACAGACCCTTGGCTCCAGGAAACGTGTGATTTTGACAGTATCCATGCATTTTTGTAAGACAGAATATGGAATTGCAAAGCTCTAAGGAAGCAACTAAGCATGTGTTGAAAGGTAAAGTAGTAGTAGTTGACCTCAAACCAAAATATACTCTAACAAATATTAAGTATAATTTTACATTTCCAGTCTGCTAGATTGGTAATGCGATATATAGCATGTTTGGGAAAGATTTTAAATTGGAAAAACATGGGTATTTGTCACATTATCAATAAGATTATAGAAGGTATAACTGTCTTACTCAAGAGTAAAAGTGTATTTTGCTACTGACCTCATATGTTTGTGTGTATGCAGCTACAGCTGCAGTGTGCACCTACACAGCTCAGTGTATTCTACAAAAATGGAGGGGTCTCAACACCAAATGACCATCAGGCAGGGTTGTGCTGTTGAAGCGGCACTGGCACATTTTTACAAAATACAAATTTCTTCAATTTGCTCTCAAATGATAGTCTAGGCCATTGGAAGAATAGAGATACATTTTACACATAAAAATAACATACTAAAAACAGATCGGGACGTTAATAAGAGGTTAAAGACATCCAGGTAATTTGTAGGCTATCTTTTAAGTTTTCCATAACTTTAATCAACAAATGTGTATATTACATGAATATCATAGACTCGTACTCATTGATATTAAAACCACGAAGGTCACAGACCGGTCAAACAGGGTACATGCTGTGGGAAACATGCATACGGCGTGCGTTTTCTTGTGTTCAAAGCCATTTTTCGTGTTTGATAATGTCGCCGGCGACATTAATTAAAAAATTTTCTGTTTTTAGCCATTAGGACGCTGATTTGATCTTAATCATTTCAGGTGAGGACTAATGTATATAAAAGCTTTACAACCATGCAAAAATATCAATTTTGAAAAATCTTGAGGGCGCACTATTTTTTCAAATGTGCCAGTGTCTCTTTAAATAATGGGTATCATCTTCAGCCTTCTAGTATATGACCCTTTTTAATGCCAATTAAAAGAGAGAGCGTGGCCCACTGGTTAGGATATTTTTCTTTAGTGCAGGAGATTCCTGGTTCAAACCCCAGTAGGGCCACTAGCTGGAGAGCGGGTAGCGCAGCGGTTCTTCCCTCCCTTTACACCACTGAGGTCCCAGGTTCAATCCCCGGGTCAGGCCAGAGGCTTTACGTGTAATTCGTTTCCAGTCCAAGCTCGCTCTCGCAGGTTTTCTCCGGGTGGTCCGGTTTCCCCCTGCTTCTAAAACTGGACTTCCTTCCCCTTCCTTGTCCTAGTTTAATGTATGTGGGTTTGGTCGTTGTTTGTGTGAATGTTGCAATTGGCGCTGCATTAGCTGCTGCCTCAAAGTTGCATTGTTTTCTGTAAAGTGCTGTGTTCTTCGTAGAGCGCTATATTAATGCAAATTATTATTATTATTATTACTAAATTCTGGATTTAATTTGTATAAGAACTATTGATTAAAGGTAGAGTTCCGCTCTCCCCGTGGTTCATTTGGACTCTGGCAAATGAACCCGATGATGAGAATATCCTGTACTTTGGAAGTTTGGAGGGGAATTCATTCTTCCAACCTCTTGCAAGGTCAGTGGGTTTGTTTTTTCTTTAGAGAATCGAACTTGGTCAAGCTGTTGCACAAATGCTCACATATTATAATGCTCATATTACTACCACTTCTCCCTGCAAATGGCATATACAGACAGGTCACTTTTATCAAAATTTTAAAATAACTTTTGGAAATAGGACCCATGTCATTAAACTGGAACCAAAATATCCCTATCTGCTAAAATATCAAACTTTGTTTTCTCTAACCCTAACTGCCTTTTGGTTTCTAGCCTATCTCCAGAGAGGAAGGAAAGGGGTAAAGGGATAGAAACTAAAGAAACCTGAGGGGCCCTGGCGGGATTCGAACCCGGGGCCTCCGGCCCACCATTCCATATGACCAGGCATGGCAAGCCACAAGGGAGTCGCTGGCCTGGCCAGTGATTTCGTGCCCATATGAGTGTTGGTGCGATGACGTCATCGCATCTTTTTGGACTTAGTGCATTTTCCCCACTCAGCTCATTGAGTTATATTGGTGTTTGAGGGTGTAAGGGCTAGAAATGGGTTTAAAGTCTACCATGAGACTTTTGTTATGATTTCTTTTTGTCTTAGAATTAAAGATTATTACTAAAAATTGCCCAATTCTAATATTTCACTTGACTTGGATTTGTATTTTCATAATATGCATATTGTTGCATAGCATGGCAACTCATAGGGCACTGAGTATAGACAGGTTTTTAGGCATATTACATTATACCCTTCCCATCTACTCTGCTTCAATGTGCTTTATCTGTTAAATGGAAGCTCCCCGATAAAGAGTTGGTGCAAAGTTGGTATTTATGTATTAGCTTCAGTTTACAGTGAAAAAGAAGGGTAGCTACATAAACAGTTCATGATTTTCTTCAAAACAAAAGGGAATTAGCCAGTGCCGTGATGTTGGCCAGGGAAAGGTGGCAGTTGCTCCCCTTAACTCAAATTTAAAATCAAATTAAGAATAACATTTTGCATTTGTGTTTCCAATTTTTGAGTATTTGCAACCAACAATGACCTAAATTTGGGCAAATTGATGTAAACGGGGCTTAATTTGTACTGAGGCTCATGTGCAGTTTGGTTCCATCAACTCTTCTTGGAACAGCTGATCCTATTGTTTGAAATCGATATAATCTCCCTGCACTCTGTTAACTCATGTTCGAAGCTCACTTTGAGAGTGACGTCACTGTTTGTTTGTTTTTTTTGTTCTAGAAATGTGCACTAACCTCGGAATTGCAGCATTATGCATCCGAATATAGGGGCATGCGGCACAACGAAATTCTAGAGCAAATGCAGAGTCACATCATGCCACCCTTGAACTTTGAGATGAACAGGTATAATCTGCCCATTTAAAGCAATATTACATATTTTTTTTGAGAGCACCCCCAATTTTTCAAAAAAGGTGGTAACTTGCTAGTAAACTATGCCTGTGAAGGGTTAAGCTCGAAAATGTATGTGTCTCACAAACGAAGGAATTTTGTAATTAGAATAATTATTATCGGGATCCCGATAATAATTCAACGGCTGCTGGAAACGGCCTTATGTGGAATAGCCGGGAAATAGCGCCATGTACGTGTCTACGCTCATCCATTAGTTGTTTTATTGGTTCAGGCAAATCAAGTTAGAGGTTATTTTCTCGAGGTGGCACAATTTCATCATGGACGGACATAAACGTAGCATTCCAGCTCTGCCATTAAGTCCAATCTGGGATCCAAATTCTTATTACAAAATCGCTTATTTTATGATAGATATGCATTTTTTTAGCATAACTCGTTCGCAGGTATAGTTTCCTAGACAATCACCAACGTAACTGTGCCAATATATCAAATTTTGATATTGGGGGCGCTCTTAAAAAAATGTGCCATTATTGCTTTAAAGTGAGTGGTATTTCATGTATTACTATTAGATTCCAATAACAATTAGTCATCAAAATAGCTAGTTATGGGATGATGATATTAAGATATTTTAAGTAGGCTCAGGTGAAAAGATGTCTTTGTAATGCATGACTTCCAATTCATTTTCCCAGACTGCATCACAAGTGTTGGTAAAATGCTGCCCAATAATTTACTGAGTTCATATTATCCAACGGTCAGTTTGCCCATATTTTTTATAGTGCGTTTTCAGTCATACCACAACAATTTAAGTTTGAAGGAGGAGAACTATGGGAATGATCCTGAACATATCAGAAAGTACTTTCAATTGATACAAGGCCACCCCTTCCCAAAAGTAATACATTTTTGCAGATACTTCTAAATTTTATACAGAAAAATTCCATGTTTTTACTTACAAGTTAATACAAATTTATTTCAAAATACTCTTGAGGTTTGAAGCATGTTGGCACTCCTGGCTGCCTGTCATTTTAGGATAATAGTAAGCCGCTTGATATGACACTTAATCTCAGCAAGTCACGTATTGGGCTCTAACTTTTCACAAAAAGCTAAAAGGTTTGTGGCTACACGCTGGACATAAAAAAGGCTTCACACCAAACTCTGCCCTAAGGCTCTTGTCATGCTTACTTAATAGTTACAAATGATACCGTAATTTAATTTAAGCCTCAAACTTGCTATAAATGTAGAAAATTCACACGCATCAGTTTATACTTTAGCGCTTTCTTTACAGCTAAGCAAGTTTTAATATTTGAAAATATTAAATAGTTTAAACCCTTTATAACAAAAAGCAAATGAAAAATATCACTTACTATTATGACTGCATCTCTGAATTGGTTCTGCCATGATTAATAGCTCCTTTATGCCAAAAAACCCAAACATTAATACTGTTACCCAAAGACCAATCATATTTTCCAAAAATACATTAAAATGTCATATATAATTGTAATAAAAGCATGACCAAATGAAACACAAACAAAACAATTGTCATGTGGATGCAAGAAGAATAGCTGCCATTTGTCAGAAATTCCCATCATACATACTATTATGCCAAGTCTTTGGTCAATGGCTCTTGAAGTGGTTCTTCAGGCGACACAGTCGCCTGAAAACCATTTCAAGGGTCACTGACTCAAAGAAAGAAAATTTTAAAAAAATCCTAACACATGGCAGCTAATACATAGGTATCACATGGCAGCTATTGCACTTACAACCTTCTTGCACTTGCACACAACAAAATAAATCCAGTGTGATCCCAGCATGAATCAAGCAAATCATTTGGATTCACAATTTTTTTGTGACAAAAATTGGGTTATTTTACACAATATTTACTGTTATGTCAAGAAGACTGAACTTTGCTGGTATGCAGGTTAAATCTCCCTACAGGTAAGGAAATGTGGTCTATTTGTGTTAACAATTTAATTGGCATATGAGCATTGTAACTCTTTGCACTAGTCTGTAAAGAAGTGTCAAATTTTATTCCTAGAATTTATGGTGTAAATATGCTCATAAAATGTATACTAAAGAGACTACTGGTGTGGTACATAGTATCTGAAAACCAGATAATTAATGATGCCAAATTTAATATGTTTCAAATTTAGAATTGGGATGCTTGTTTCTTCCAGTGGGCCTTGCTTTGAGAGAGAAATCCACCTGTGTGTGGGGATAAACATGTTTTTAACTACCGTGAACTGAGAATTACAAGATTCTAACTGACATTTTGGGTTACTTTTTGTAAGATAACAATACTTTTTTAAATATTTGTGTAGGTTTTCCAAATGTAGATTTGTTTAAAGAGATACAAGGACATTTACAGAAAGAAGCGCCCTCAATTATTTTTGAACCCAGGTTTTTTGCATATTTGGAATGCTTACCGATGTATTAAATCACACCTGAAGTGAATAAGCTGAATATGCCATCTTTATGTAATAAGGTGATGATTGAGTATTTTCTGTCATGCATGACTGAATATCAAAGTATGGCTTTCTATAGGGACGATTACGACAGCAGGCAAGTTTTAAAACAAGGTTTGCGGTTTTCTTTTGTACTTGTTTAGCCGATAACCCTTTGAAACGTTCTCGGTAGGTGGCCTACAGCCGATCCAATACAATTTAAGAGAAATTCGTATCCTCAAAAAAATCTCCTCTTGACCCACTTTAAGGGTCCCCCCTACAGTAAAATTTCTTATGCTTTCATTCAGGTCATAGCACTTGAAGGCCAGATTGCTGGCCAACTATATAGGCTTAAAGTTCAATTCAGCTTGTGACAAGTAGATTTACAAAATCGTGCAAAATTAGCCCTCAGAAGACATTTGAAGCATATAAATCCAAAACTTTTTCCCTGGACCCCACCAATTTTCTGTCAGTTCGGATACGACACTGCCCCCCCCCCCCTTGTCAAAATCCAAGCTATGCCACTGCAGCTTAGATTTGATACCAATATATCATTTTAACCAAAAATGGAAATAAACTTCAAAGACATACGGAATTTAACTAAATTTGGACAGGCCAATACGACATGCTTTATACAATTTTAACACCTCTTACCATTATTTATCCTAGTACGGTTGACTAGATATTATGACAAGCTATTATGTTGGCTATTGATGACGTACCTGATTCATGGTCAATTCAAAATATGCAATGGTGGAGTTCACAATTAAATGTCTGACTTCAAGATTTCGAAATAGTTTGTTTGGTAATCATGAAACATAGTCAACTAGAACTAAAGAAAGTAACCTAAAATACACAATTCCGAAATTTGGATAATCGGATTTTTCGTTTTGAGGCAGTAAACAATTTATGTTATTAATTTACGTCCCATAGTATACGTTGTATAACAAAAATTCCGATCCGGAAATTTATAACAAAGTTGGATTTTCTAATATGAAGGAATTCGATTTAAGCTTAGCATTTCACACAGTTATTAGTATTGGACAGCAGTATGTACATGCACAAACACGATTTTTTTGAATGTGAGGGCGCCCTCCTCAGGATCTCTGAGCGGCCCTTTAACACTATTTATGCCTTGTTTGGTTTTCCATGTCATTCGACATAAATGTGATGACTTGATTTGAGTAAGTTTTGAGTAAAGTTCATTCCAACTACTTCTTTTCCATAATTTGAAAAATTAATGATTGGTTATGGACTATATGCACTTTTGGTTTTTTAGTTTTGTTCTGTCTTTGGTTTAAAGTGCTAGATTAGTGGTGGCCATAATGACTTTCAGGGGTGGACAATTTAAAATGTAATTTAGTATTGTGGGACAGCTGATGGCCAACATAATAACGAGTGTTGTAACCCAACAGCATAAACACCTCCTGTCATATGTCCCCAGCATATGTCTACACCTAATCCACCTCATGAATGGATCATTACTGACAACCGCAGCTTTGAAGCCCTTCCCATCATGAGTAGGGCCATTGGAATTGGTGAGCTACATGCATGGAACCTCCATAGAATGTGTGCAAAACAAAATAATTCTGTGCTATGGTAAACAAGTGCTAAGAATGTTAATGCCTATTCATGTATGATGTCCTTATTATAAAATACATTGCGGTCCTCGGACCGCTAGTACGTCGTCTGACTTTGTTCGCGTTTGTGAATGGGGCCAAGCCACAATTAGGTCACTGAGGTCACTGAGGTCACATCATGTCACCCACCCTGCCCCCTCCTTCCCAACAAGTTACATCATCTTAGCTCTTACGGACCCCCACAGCAAGCACTATATTAAGGATTAAGCAGTATTTTGTTATTTATTGAAATAGTCAACTAGAACAACGATATGCACCTAAAACCCAATTCAGTTTGAGAGTACAATTTTTTTTTCCAGTGCAGTAAATAATTTATGTTTAGTATACATTGCCATAGGATACTGTTATGACTAACTTCCGGATCCAAAATTTATAACAAAGTTTTGCGATTTTCTATATAGACTTCGATTTGAGCTTAGAATATTTCACACAGTGTTTATTATTGGACAAACCATTACGTATATGCAAAAATCGCAAATTTGTTTGAAATTGATCAGCCTTTTAATCACAGACACCAAAGATACACAGACACTCATAGATACACAGACATATACCAGAGTTAATCCCTATTTGGCCTTCTTGCAATCTGAAATTAAATAAATGAAGAAAACTTGTGCATTATGGCTGCTGCTATTACAGAATATCATCCTCTGTGGAATGGCACGATTTTAATGGCATTAACATGATGCCTTTTTTGTTAGGGACACCTGTTATGTGAATCTCCTCCATGGGTCCTCCCCCTTCAAATTCATTTGGTTTGGATGTTACATTTTTGTTTTAAACAACAGATTTTATTTCACAGTTCACCATGAATCTCCCACCTGCTCTGTGTGTAATTAATATCTAGCTCACAAAAAAAAAAACGAGTGCATCAATGATTCAGTAATCCCCGAATTGGATGGTAAGGGATGTTTAGTTGTTGGGTCATGGTCATGTAGGGTCATTACAGGTCAAGTGGCTATACAACTTTAACAGTTTCGGTAAGAATTTTATAGATATTTTGGGGTCAAAGGTCAAGTACGGTCATTGGAGGTCAAAAGGGCATATGGCCATAAGAGGTCATTCTGTACATACCATAAGACTTTCGGACCGGTGGTTTCTTTATAGTATTTTACTAGGCGTTCCTCGGATTGGCTATCACCTGTGGTTTGCAATCACCTGGCTGAATACCCCTCGGGTTTTATGGTTCCTTTGACCTTGATTACCCCTGATGACCTTGCCCTTAACCTTTCAAATTTTCATCAACA
>JAMKCH010018607.1:0-21680 GCA_023653785.1 Ophioderma brevispina
TGCAAGGTAAACAAACTCCGGAATCAAATTCTTTTTGAAGGTGTAGTTGTAGCTTGTAGTATTTCACATGACCATGACAACCTGAAAAATTTGGTTTGAATGAAATGGACCAAGCATTGCCTAGTTGGCAATTTTAAATAATCAAAGAATGCCCCTTTTAAGTGGCCCACATGCATTTTGACCACAATTATGATTCACACAAAAGATGTACCATATAGTAGTCTCATGTAGCGAAGAATTTGCAGATCCAATGTACCATTTAGAGATACAGCAATTTACGCACATATTTTAATTAGATCAATTGCCATCAAACAAATCCCCTTAATGGACCCCCACTTGCACTTGACCGCAATTGTGATTCATACCAAAAGATTGTACAGACTTAGAAGTTCATGTAGCGAAGGAATTTTGCATTATTCCAATATACCATTTCAGTGTTAACAGCAATATGCAGTATTTAATTAGATCAATTGTATCAAAAAAAAATGCCCCTTAACGGCCCACATGCACTTTGACCCAATAGATTTCACCCAATAGATGCATGGCATAGTATTTTGTCATGCAGCGAGGATTTTGCTATCAGATGTACGTTTCAGAAAATTCATAAAAGTACGATATTTAATTAGCTCATTTGCCATTACCTAAGCCCGCAGTATCACAACCCGTTCAAATTGCCAAAAAAGATGCGACCATGATAGGCGTGCATTGCAGTGAAAGTGAATTTTCCGTTTATATCCAATGTACCGTTTCAAAATTATAGCCAAATTACGGTGATTTTTGCCATATTAATTAGCTCATTTGACCCTACTTAATTTGCCCGAAAATACGCCTCGAAATGTATCAGCTCGAGGAACTATCCAGGCCGCCTCCCTTCCACCAAGTTACATTCTCATACGCCTACGGGGAACTCCATGAAAGAAAACTGGTACACAAGCCTGCGGGAAAATTTTCGTTAATTATGCAAAATTAGATACTTTAATTGCATATTTTACGCCCAAAATCTAATCACGGTCGAGAACCTGTGGACCCGCTTCTTTCCACCCAGTTTACAATATACATAGCCCTTACGGAACTCCAGATAAATCGTACACAAGCCCATTTTTGGAAACGGACGTCAAGGCACACAGACAGACAGCAGACAGACGGACAGAAGACAGACAGAAAAGGATTACTAAGTCTCGCCGAACAAAGTTCAGGCGAGACCAAAAAGGAATTTGGTCTTTTATTATGAATAACACCTCTCCAATTATGAATGACTTTTGTAAACAAGCCATTCAAAAAAAATCCTTTCCCTTGGCCTGTTGACTAATCGGCAAAACACAGTGGAGCTGCGGAGTGCCAAGCCTCTCGTCTAGACAGCGTTCACAACTCCCTAAGTAAATCAGGACAATCAACCCTAAGGCGTACAATGCCAGGAATGCATGATAGTCCCTATAACCTAAGCATGGCATGTTTCCAAAGTGGTGGATTGAGGAAATCGGGGGGTCTTCATAGCTTATGTACTATAACAAAATTATTTTTTGCAGTGGTTTAGTTTTGTGAAATTTTTGCAATTTGGACATGGAAACGTGAACATAAAGTCAGGTGATGAAAATGCCATATACCTTTTTAATGCTATATTCTACTCTTAGCAATTCTGTTAGATAGCAACTCACATTTTTGTTTACCAAAAAATGAAAAATTAAACAAAAAAAATATATCAGCACAAAAAATGGTATCAATAGGGCCTACAGAAGTAATTTAATGGCAGTAGAGTAAACCAGACAATGGTCAAATGTTTATTTTGGGGAATGCAACCATCAGATTAAACGCATAAACAATTTTATCTTTAAGAGTTTTTTTAAACGAGTTAATCGCTATCATCAGTTAGACTTTTGTAAGTAAGCATTTAAGACAGTTAAATTCTCGTCTCAGGTCAAAACTATTCCCGTGAGCTACTCAATTATTTTGCACCCCAATTTTTTTATCCAAATCAGAGCAACTTTAAAATTTGACCCTGTACAAACTTGAATTGACCCCTTTTTATTGATGTGTGATGTTTTAGGCCTATAACTCCAAACTTATCGCTGTGAAATCAATAGGCTACTGAAATGAAATTGTTAGTTTCCCGTCCTTGTTTTCGACGAGGCACTTAGGTACAATTTCATTATTCTTATTTGGAAAAATTAATTATTATCAAAACTTTCATTATTTTTTTTTTTTTTTTTTTTTTTAATTATGAATTTGTTGTGAATCAAAATAGGTTTAAGTATTGCACTTAGGTGATCGGAAAATCAATAATCATAGTAACAAGGTCACTTATTAAAGGCACTATCAGTGATGAAATAGTGGAAATGAAAATCAGATTTGTGCATTTTTGTTACAAGTTATGTATAATAACATACCCGCCTGAAAGCAATGTATTAAGGACAAAATCAGTATTTTGCTAGTCGCATAGACATTACTGGAATGCAAACATGTATTATATACATTAGATTCCTATTTTGAACATGCTGTTTTCTCCTTTTTTGTAAATTGTTCATGAAAAAATTACTCATGAGGAATTCTACAGGACTGCTCCTTCACTTTTAAGCTACTCCTGTAATTTTCAACTATGTTGACTCTTTCGGGCAGATCACTGCTAGTGCCTTTAAAAGGTTACATGCTGAGATCAATTTTTAAGGGATTTTCAGAGATTGCTTGTGATCCTTAGAGACCTTTTACTCCTATAGAAAACCACAAAATAAACCATGCTGAAAATTCCATTCCATTCTGATGGCACTCAAATTTTGCATTTCTCTTGTGTTTCAGTGGATTTTCAGTTACATAGGCAAACTGCTTTGGCGACTTTCATCGAAAATGCAGCTTCACGAAAGGCCCAGTTATACCCATGGGACATGTAACCCCCCCCCCCCCCCCGATTTCCCGGATTCATCACAAACTTTTATATAGTATTCCCTGCACACGGATAGGAGCCATGCATGTTTCCATACAAAAACTCAACGTACAATAAAACACACAAACAACCCAAAAACAGCCTTTAGAAACGAGGATTTTGAATCAATTTGTAACTGATTTTGAAATGTATTTTCCCGTTTTTTATGAAATTAAATGTGAAAATATGAGAGTAAGGTCATAAAAAATATTTTAAAATATTGCAAGTTGAAATTGCAAAACCACTGGCTTGTGAAAGTGAAGGTTAGTGATGAAATATGGTGAGTCTGCAGAGCCAAGGAGCAGGAGAAGGGGAATCCACCCATTTTGAGTAATTTGACCTTAGAGTGACTCCAGAGGACCTGGGAATGACATGAAAACAATTGGTGGTATATTAAATTTTACTACAAACACCAGTTTCATGACCATTACAAGCATGTGTAGTGATCTGACATGGATGACCGCAGACCCTGAAATGACCTTTAAAAAATTTCACACTGAATGGCTGACCACACCCACCAAGTTTCATCATCCTATCAACATTTAGTGATTTACCCAAGTGAAATGACCCCCATATGACCTTAAAGACCTTCAAATTTTGGCACCGAATTTTGACACACCCACCAAGTTTCATCATACTATCACAAAAAAACAAGGTTTACAGTGATTTAAACCTAGGTTGGATGGAATTTGATTTGACCCACAACACGAGTCGTGACATATGGCCCACTTCTGATCCCAGCCACAGCCTACTTGAGATACATATATTGCAAAGATGGAGACCCACACTTGCTTAGTAGTGAAGGAATTTTGCATATCGGAAGTACCGTTTCAAAGATATAGCAATAATGCATATTAATTACCTCATTAACATACCTAATTTGTATACTGTATGCCCAAACTGTAATCAGGTCAAGATCTCTTCAACCCACTTCCCTCCCACCAAGTTCAAACATACGCCTAGGAATCCAGATATTAACAGTCATTTTTGACAAATTCAAATAAATGCCCTTAATTAGCTTATTTGACTACCTAAACAAATCATGCAGAACCAGAAAGATGCCATGAATAGTTTTCATGTAGCAAAGGAATTTTGCGGTATCCGATGTACCATTTCAAGGTCGGTGCAAACCAGTCATCCTAACCAAAATGCGAACACACACAGAAGGATTTCAAGGAAATGCCTCTTACGTAGATCTTGCATACCTAACCCGGCAATATCATGCACTTACAATCCGAAAAAAAATGCATGCCATGATGGAATTTCTTGATCTACCTTTTCAACAAAGTACAGCATCAAATCCAGACAACATTAAAATATTCTCATATAAAATAACTAAATTTAGTAAATATATGGAAATGTATTCAATTTGGCAAACACGTATTGAAAATAAAAATGGGTTGCTTTGTGTGACCAGATTTTAATTTGGGTCACATACGATGTCGGGAAAAGTGCCAGGGTGCACGCAAAAACGACCTTTTTGCCCAAAGTACAGCCTGTATATAGCAATATCAATGCAGTGCAAAGGCCATTTGCACAAAGATGTTTTTTTAAGATGAAATAAGTTTAAATGGTAAAGTCTAATCTTTAAGGCTCGGGTAACTTGAAAAACTTAAGCTAGAGCTATTACATTACGAACTGCATCATGAGATTAGATGCCTAAAATATCAAGGTTTCCAGAAAAAAATGGACAGAGCTCCGACGTCCGACAGCCCCCCATTTAAGGAACTGTCAGTAGCTGAAAACTAAGTCCATATGGAAATTGTTTTTAAATATTACATCAAAAAAGAAGGAAAAGTCTAAATTTTAAAGGATCATAACTTGAAAACTTGAGCCATCCACATGGATCTGATCATTGAGAGTGCTCTTTATTTTAAATTACTCTTTCCTGGAGAAAATGGATGGATTTCTGCCATCTGAAAGTCCCCCATATAAGGAACGGTCTAGTATGAACAACATTCAACCATATGGAGAAATATAGTAAGCTACATTCGCACATTTAAAAATGAACTTTAAAGTTACCTTAAAGACACTATCGTGATGGGCTAATCGGGCCAAATCGAAAACAAATCAAAAATCAGATTTTTGACAGGTATGTAACAAAGTACAGGTATACTAACATTACCCTGCAAAATGATAAGACCAGAAAGAAGCAACCTATATAAGGACAAAATCCGGAGGATTTTAGTCATTACGTCCGTTCGGACATTGAATACCAAACACGCATTGAATGGAGAATCGTTATCTTGGAACACTGCCGTTTCTTCCTTTTCGTCAATTCTACAGCTGGAAAGTGGTAAATATGAGAATTTACAGGACGTATCCTTCACTTTACAGGAGTTCACTGCAACATCCAATATTTTTCAATCACTAATAGTGTCTTTAAGGATCATAACTGGTGGAAAACGAAGCTACCTTAAATCTGTATGCACATATGACTGCATTCAGGAGATAGAGCGATTTAAAATACAGCTTTTCCAGAAAAAAATGGACACAGAGCCCTGCCGTCTGACAGCCCCTTTAAGAAACTGTCAGTGGGAAACTACTAATGTCCATTATAGATTTGTGTAAATGCACGAAAAGTTATTAAGCTTGAAACCTTAAAACAAAACCACTTACAATTCATTGTTGTAGGTCTATCCCTCTGCACCATTTAAGTTAAATGTTTGTTTTAAAAATACCTTCAGAAGACATTTAGCATACAGCAGTTAAATGGTTTAAATCCAAAAATTAATGGGGTGAATATCCGAAAGTCAGGCAAAAACAATGTCGGAAACCATTTTTTAACAGATTTTATAAATTGGGGAAAATTTCAATAATCTATGTTCTTTTATTCACTTTGAAAAGATATGACTTCTTTCATGAGCTTTACTGTTCGTATTTAATGATTTTCTGACCCTTTTATACACGTATTTTATTTTAGTAACGGACATTTTCGTATTTTTTACCGGGAAAGGGAACACGACGTTCCGTATTTCGCCTAATTTTCCATGTACGAAATACGGAAAAAATCGTACTTGTTGGCATGTCTGCACAAGAACTAGAAAAACACTTTCAAAACATGGATCTATATTCTAATCGGATTTTAATACTTTTGTTGTGGTATATACTTTGCCTACTTGGGGAATTAAATCGGCTCAAAAAATGCGACTTTATTAAAAGTCGGGAGAAAATGACAGTGGAACAGGTCATTTTACTATGTTGCATAATAAAATTTGTGATCAAAAAAATTGGTCAAAGAGTGCTTGATTGCTTAGGAAATGTTTTGTGGTCAAATGTTGTGATGAAGAGCTATAACCAACAATAATGAAATATTTTTCAATAATGAAAATTTCTAGAGGTGGAAGAAAAAATGGGAAGCGGTCGGGCGACGGGAAACTAACCAATTTTCATTTCATTAGCCAACATCAGTTAAAGGAAAACAACGGCGTATAAATAAAATAATTAGGATACATCAAAGGTAAAGATTTTCAATAAGTGCTGATATTTGTTTGTACTGATTCTGGATTTGCTTATTCCGCTTCGGATCCGCTGCGCACCATCCCGGTTTTTCAAATAGAGTAAGGCATGTAGCGTTGTTAGGAGGTAGTACGGCGATATTAACTAGAGGGGCGACTAGCCCGATTCGAATGAGCCGTGCTAGTTGTGTACGCAGCTACGCAGAGCAGGATATCTCCCGGCATTCCGCGGCGTATTTGGGGTAATATTTGGGGTATTACTTCTCAGCAGGGGCGATTTTGGACTGATCAAATGACAGACGTATAGTACGCAGACAGTTGATGCTAGCGTGGTTCGATGTTTTGCACATTGTTTTCTTCTGAATTTTCAGGCCGAGCTTGCTTTTAGGTTTCACTTGAACTTGAACATGGCCATAATTCCTTTCTTTCATATTTCTCTCTCTCATGCATTTTGCTTTCTTTCAAAGTTTCTTTCCTTGTTTTTTAGTTCTTCAAGTTTTCTTTCTGTTTTTAGTTCTTTCTTTCTCTCTCATTCTTTCATTCACAAGTTTTCTTTCTTTGTTTTAGTTCTTTCTTCAGTTTATCATTTATTTGTTTTTAGTATCATGTCAGTTTTTTCTTCTTTTCTGTTTTTAGTTCTTTCTTTCTTTTCATTTTCTTTCGTGTCTGTCTTTGTTTGATTCCTTCATTCAGTTTTCTTTCCTTGTTTGTAGTTTTTTTTCTTTCTTTGTTTTTATAATTCTTTCCTTTTTAAGTTTTTTTATTTTTTAAATTTCTATTTTAGTTTTCTTTCGTTTTAACTTAAGTTTTCTTTTTAGTTTTTTCTTCTTTTAGCTTTTTCTTCTGTACTTTAAATTTCCTTTTTATCTTTCTTTAATTCTTTATTTTCTTTCATTTCTTTTTTCTTCTTAATTTTCCCGTCGTAGTTTATGCGGTTATCAAAATCAAACTATCAATTTTACAACCACAGATAACTTGCAGACAACTGAGTCGGACCCAGCATGATCAAATCCATCATAATTTTACAACTTTGAGAAAGCAAGACGAGCCCAGAATATTGGGGTTTGTTTCCGAATCTCTGATAATTTGAGATAGAAAAAAATATAAGAGCAGAACACAGACGTTTGAAATAGGACGTTCACTAAGACTAATACCCTGACAAAATACATCCATTATGTTGCGTCAGAGTCTATTGATCATAAACAATAATAAACAAAGCAATTTGTCGACAATAGTCTACCTAAAATAATTTCATCTTAGGCTTCAATTAACCACACAATAATCATGAACTTTCCTAGATTGTTTTCAAGTTGTATGATTTTTTTTCTCCCTTTCTATTTTGTGGTGCTATCTTTAAAAATGTGATTGCGGTTTTATTTTTTGCTTCTTTTTACTCATTTGGTGTTGCTTTCATACCTTCTTATTTCGTTCTATTCTCCATCCCTCTTATATCTTCTATTCCATCTTTTTCTTTGTTGTTTTGTTTAATTAATAATTATAACGTGGCCAAAAAAAAAATCAGTAAAATAAGAAGATTGAATCTTTTCTCTTTCCTCACTTCTTTATTTAACTGCTTTTTTCGCACTTTGTTTATTGATATCCTTTTCATACCTATTCCATTTAACTATTTCCAAAATGTTTGATTTTGTCAATTTTCCTCATTTATTTTGTTATACTGCGTTGTATTTCTTTTCTTTTTGGGTCCTTATTTTGTCTGATAAGAACCTACTTTTTTGAAGTGCAGACCTATAAAATGCGTGTGTAAATATTGTAAAATCCTCCATAAGATACGGCTGAGCCAAATTAACGGGGATTGAAGCAAGATGCTCAGAAAGAATTACTTCACATCGTTTGTTTGTTATAGTTTTATACAAAACTGAAAACACAGACAGACAACAATAAAGAACCACAAACAATGTTGTATTTGCTCAGGACAACAGCATTACAATTTGCGGAGCGCCCCGCAACGTTTTTTTTAGGACGCCCTGAACATACGCACGCTGTCAGCCATTTTTTTTTCACACTGAGGCTCAGAAACATTACGACCGCGACGCGGGACCTACCAGCCCCTGTTTGCAGTATATGCAGTACGCAACGAGCAACGCCCGCGTTTGTTATGTCAAGAAATTATGGCCCGAGTATAAAGTTAATCAACTGCTCACCCCCACCGCGGAAACCTCGCAACGAGGGCTGTCGAAGCCCAAGGTGAGCAATGATCTATTGGCGAAAAAAACAAAAAGTTTTAGTAGTTTTAATTTACTCCCTAACTTTCGTATCCTAAGCCTGCATTGACCAACTCTTATCTAATTTATTCCCAGCACCAGTAGCAATTATGTCTCTATCTGCTTTTTCTGGTTAAAGAAGTTTCCCTGTACAACCGCATGAAACCGACTGCTTGAAATTGCACTACTGATTCCCCGTCGACTGACCCCGTCTCGCTAGTCCATCTAGAAGGACCTCGCTCGTTCCTCCCGGTGTCCATCCCCTTGCCTAGCCCTCGCCGCGCTCGGTGGCGAGGTCAGTGGGAAACGAGAGTCTTCTTAGATGGACTACATGAAAGCGTCGTTAGCTGTGACGTCAGTGTTTGTTGATTCGCACTGGTAGACATTTTAGGGCTTTGAGAAGCATAATTTTATTCGTTGGATTTTAACATGAAGGGTAAAAAATCTGTGATTAGGTGAATATTCGAACTCAGGATAGTCTCGGTTTTTAGAATTCCGTTTCGAGGGCAAATGCTTCATATACCCGGTGGAATGGGGATAACTGCGATACAACATTCTCGCAGCCCTATCCATTTGTACGGTAATGAAATACTAGATATTTTATACCTTTTTACAGACCTCGCGCTCGGCGACTCGAGGTCTGGTTCGGACTGAACGGACTAGTCCTGATCACTGACTGTGACTCCAACTCCATTGGTAGTGACAGTGAGTCTGTGGTGGAGTGTGTCAGTGGTGGTTAAAGGGGGGTGGGCCCGATCTGAAGCATATGAAGTTTTCTCTAATGATTGGCCTTCCCTCCAAACCGTCTGTAAAGTTTTCCTCCAATATTTCAATCCCGTTTTTTATATGCGATAGTAAAACTATTTTCTTTTTAGTAGACCCATAGAGCTGAGGTAACTGTGTAAATAGGCACTTCCCGGTGGAATTCATATTGGATCTAGCAGATGTTTAAATACCACCATTTGATAAAGGGTCAACTGCAGCACGTACCTTTTGAAATTTTTCCAAATGGGATCACGGTTGCGGAGAGATTCGATTTTTAGTACCGTACCTGAACAATTGTGAGACCATTTTCAACTTTAGGTCACATCTTTTTTTTCTTTACTTTTTCTTAGGGCATCATCAATCTAAGCATCTTTATGTACCTATAAATTATATCTTAAAAACTAATACAAGATATACAGACTAGAAAATTTCAGCGCAAAGATTCCTGATATAAGCAGCTTAACTATCATCTAAGAGACTCTCTCTTCGTAAATGAACTCAATTTCAAGGAATGATTAAAATGGGTACATTTTCATTTCCTGATTTTTAAAGTTCCATGGCCCGATCGCTAATAGCCTTCCGTCCCAGAAGTTCAGATTTTTATATACCGGAAGTGGGCCAAACTTTTGGTATCCTAGACAAGCTACTATTTTTCTCAGTAACCCTGTGAAATCTTAGGGGTAAAGGATGTTTGGTTTCGAAATAAGTTACTGAGTGGAAAATGTTACCCCTTTTTTGGTTGGACCAATATAATTTTAGAAAGTACTCCTATGGGGGCTACAGATCACGTTTAGCTCTTAACATCAAAACGGCTTGAAATATCGGCGCGGGAAACTTTGCAGTTGGAGTTTGGGGTGAAGACCAATCTATCAGATGAAAATGTCATTTAAATCGGCCATCCTCTTTAAGCATTTTTGTAGAAATTTAAATAATCTCATCTCTGTACATGGTAGATACTTTAAATTGTAGAAAATAACCCTGATGCATGTCTCTATGTAATAGTATTAGTTTCTACTCTCCTTTTGCTGAGGGTTTTCATACTAATTGCATATTTTTCCTAAAAATGCGAAAAAATATACAATTTTTCCAAATGGTTTTGTACTAAACACGGCCATATAAAGTATTGGATTTACATAATTGAAACTTGTCACGTCGCGATATAACCCCTAAATGAACGATTAGCTATTTTCAGTGAAAAGCCCCATCATAAGCCAATTTGATAACTAATTGCATATTCTAAAAATTTGCATATTTCTTAAAAATGATGTACTACAAAATGATGTACAATAAAACTTAGCAGGTCCAATTTTGTGTGTATAACCTCTAATTAATTATTAGCTATTTCCCTCCTTCCCCCTCTCCTCCCTAGTCGCAACGCCAAAAAAATAGGTCGGTAGGCCTTCATTACACGTGTGTGTACATTTACAATATCCATGCACCCCGTCTTCAAAATCCCGACTATGCCACTGTGAACACTCCCTTACTTTGAGGTGTGTGCGCGCGTGTGTGTGTGTGGGGGGGAGCTCCTTCTGCAACAGCTACTTATGTTTAATACTACAAAATACAATTAGTAATGAACTAGAACGAATCATTTTTTCTTGTATGCCTACGAAATTATTCAATGGATTATTGCACCCCCACTTTGAAGTTTTAAGTCATGTGCATGAAGAATGAACTCAAAAAGGTCTTTCTGGAACGTATTTGGTTTGAAACTCTATTCGTAAAATACAAGAATAAACTGGGGATTGTGTACCAACATGGCAGTCAAGACGAAGAGCTTCGTTCACCAATTAATAACATAATGTGATACGTGGACTTATTACGTAATACATCTTTCACAAACATACTCATTAGGTATCTTTTATTTATTGAAATGCGAGAGCCACTTCTTTCAAACGCACTAGAAAGTGAAAAAAATGCGTGAAAACCTAAACCGGAAGCGTGCGTCATTGTCAACTCAAGAGCTGTCAATCACAGGCGTAGGGCTGTTGTACAGCATGCCAATGGCGAAGATTTTTCCACTTACATTTCTTTTTATTTCCGCGCGAGAATTTGCACCAGATTACTTCGGGAAAAAAATATGTTATTCTTTCATATGTAAAGAATCTGCCATTAACTAGATATTATGCAAAAAATGATAAATTCTAATGAAAGACTGCCTAAAAACTTTAAACCATCATAGCTTTTGGTCAGCACGGACTAAATTGGAAAAGATCAAATATGGCTGAGAGAAGCTGATCATCTGAACGTCTCGAAAATCCAATAGGTGTGAGCGATCCACGATCACAGCGAGGGGATTCCACTTTTCATCATAAATCTATATTTCGGATATTTAAGGCGACATACGAAAGCGGTGCGAGTGCCAAGGCTATATTTAGAGTGATTTTTCAATAGGACACGCACACTGCAGCAGCAAAGAGGACACTTTTTGAAATCACCCATCGATGGATACTTTGCCCTTAAAGAAAAAGTTAACCACGTGTCTATATACTGTTTTACGGGAAAGGGATAGAAGATATCATGCAATGCTTATTTGAAGGATGGCTGAATCTGGCGCAGCATTATTTTGCTACATGTTTTTGTTTCGGGGGAAAACTCAAAATAATTTCAAGAGTTGGTGAGACCCCACGCAAAGTCTGTGTGCAGCGGGTTCGGTCACCGTTAAGTAACGGGGATTGAACTGCCTAGTGTAAAATTACTAATATTGGTCGACTAAAATGGGGCACATTTTAACTCGTAACTTCCAAACCAAACATCTTTGTCTCTAAGATTTCACAGGGGTAATGATGAAAAATAGTAGCTTTCGTTCTGATCCAAATGTTGACCATTCCGTAAAAATCTGGGACGAGGGCATTTGCGATCGCCATGGACCTTTAATGTTGCAGTGCCACTGGGTGTGTAATCATGGTGTGAATATTTCCAATATTTTTTAAAAAAGACTTAGCTAAAAATATTATGTGTAACATGGTGAAAGTTATTTTTTCTTAAATTTAGAAAGCCTCAAAAGGCGGAGAATTTTGCATTGTTGTGCCACCGCCTACATATGAATTTGCAGCGCTGCCTCAACGAGAAGGAATGTGGTGGCAGAATACTAAATTCTCCCCGGAATGATCCCACCCTAATTTGATGGCCTTTTTCAGGATGAATTGAGTAATCTACCACCACATCCTTCAACAGGCAGTTTATTCCGTTTAAGGCTGCCAAATTCATAGGGGGTGGCACAATGCAAATTCGTCCACATAATTTTTCACCGGAGAAGGTTACCATCATGTCTACTTTGAGTCTTTGTATGTACACGATACGATTGGTCCATACGCGTCACGTGACCATGTATACACAGCATTCTGTTTACCTTTAGTATTAACAGTGACGCGATTGGTCAATACGCAAAAACAAACTTTTGACAAGCGTTTATAATGTTATGGCTGTCCGTGACGAACGCCGAAAGTTGGTCAAAAATCATACTATTTCTGGCCGAATATGACATTTACAAGACACTATCATGGATTTGCTAAATCAGCAATCGAAAAAATCATCAAATTATTTTAAAAAGTAACTTTTTGTAATACATTGTAATATGTACAGGTATCCTAACGTTCCCTGCAAATTATAAGACCAGAAGCGACCTAATTAAGGACAGATCGGAGATTTAGTCATTACTGTCCGAACGGACAAGCTTACTACAACACGAAATTGAATGGGAATTCGTATCTTGGAACACTGCCGGTTTCTTCTTTCTCAATTCTTATGCTGGAAAGGTATAGACTTATGAGAATCTACAAACTGATACTTCACTTTGAAGATATTCCTGAAATTTCAAATATTTTTCAAATCACTGATAGGCTTTTAATGGTTTTTTTTATTTTGTAAGTACATGTAATTCGTTAGCAGAAAGTACGTGTAGTAAACGGGGTTAATTCAGAGTATTTGGGTATGAACGTTGTTTTGCCCTTGGGCAGAGATAGGAACAAGCATGCATACCCAAAATACTATGGATGAACCCCTAATTCATACCCAAAATAATATGAAGGAACCCATAATTTTAGTTTAAAATTTTTGACGATTCATCTTGTTGCAGATTATGGCTGGGCCATAATTTTTGCGACATGTGTATAACAAACGCATGCGTTGATCATTGCGTTGTACAATGTTACGCGTCTATGTGCAACACGATCTGAGATCTGGATTGGTACTGCACAACACTCCTGGTGGAGTCAAGAATGCAGGCCATGGTGTGTGCACTGTAGGTTACTTAGTCCTGGGTGATTGAGGGGACTATGGTGGCTGCTTCAAATTGCTTGTGAGATCTTCATTTTGTTAAGAAATGCGGGTTAATAAATTCCAGTCTTTTACAGTTTTGAGGGAAATATAAGCTGCACTTATAGCAGTCTTTCTTTAACAAGTATGGTTGAGGTATGTGCTTGTGCGTGACGACACGACCGGCTGAAGCGATGATAATCCACCGGCAGGGATAGGAGGCCTTGCCTTTTGTAAGATGGACCAATCCTGGTGGTGTCACTCATATTGACATATGTACGCTTGATCGTTCCCTTTTTCGAGAAAAAAAAAGGGTTGTATTTTGAAAGTATGTTCGCGAACATAAATGTACGCGATTATAAAAAAAAAAGGGGGTCTTTTTTGTCAACGATGTATCGAATTTTTAAAAAAAGGGTATATTTTTGTGAAAACGAATATTGAAATTCTAGAAAATCTACCAATTTCTCAATATTTAATCCAGTATACCATCTTGTCATGTTTTTGACCCAAAAATATTCGACAAATCATGGGACAACTCGACTGGAAAGTTCAGGAGGATCACCGGTTTGTTTACATTTCGTCATCGCGGTTTAGGTAAAACAAGGGCTTACCAGGTAAAGGACCGCTGATTTCCATGGTTCTTTTGCAAGGAGATATCATAATGCAGCCAGTCTGTGGCCCATGATAAGCAGGGTACTCATGAATTCATCATGGCGCTGACCACAAGTCAAGGGCCACGTTCGACAGTGCAAAGAAAATACCGCGACTCTGCCCAATTGAATTTGTGCTGGAATCGGGGTCAATTATGTGCATATTGACGACTGTCCTCCAGGAGTATGTTTTACATGTATATTGTAAAGTGGCCTTGGCTTCTCTTCTGATGTAATTTGCCACTGAATCAGAAAGGTCAGACAATAAGAGCTAACTGTTGTGTTGCAATACAAGCAAGGCTTTCATATGGTGAATACAAACTCCTGAATTGTTCCCACAGGTTATTTTGGGAAATATAACTTTTATATTTTGAAATTGGGACAATTCAATATACTTTTCGGTTATTTGAAATTCGGTGTACTTTGATTCTGTAATTTGTTTTCCTCATATATTATGCCTAAAGATGTACTAAACGTGGAAAGGACAACTAGTTCATCTTTGAAAAGAAAATATGTTTTTTGTGTCAAAAAGGGTGAGTGTTGTAAAAGTGTACTTTGAAATGCAAATAAAGTGGTTTTTTTAAAGGTTAGTTTTGTACCCGTTTCATGTACAAAAGGGGTCACAAATGCTGCACAATGTACTTGAAAACACACACAAAGGGGGTATGTTTTTTCTGGGGAACGATCATGTGTTACGCCTTTGAATATGAATTGACACCACCGGGAGTACAATACTTCTTACTGTCCTCCTGTGCTTTTATTGTAATTTCTCAAGTGCAAGGTCCTTGATTATTTTAGAGACCCGTTTTATGGTGCCCTGTTTTAACAGGAACCGCGTACATTATTAGGCCAATTGACTTAAAGTTTTTAGATTTGCGTCCTCCCACTGCATGCTCCCAAACCTGCCAAGTATGAACCATCACTATGTCACTTTCATTATGACAATGCCATTTATGACACCATCAGCCAACCTTGTCACCTAAAATCTCAACCTAACGCCAGAACTATTTACATCTGACTGAATAATGTGCACTATCGATATTGCCAACTTACGTCATTATGCCTTCAAGGAACATTTGCTAAATACATGTGTCACTAACCAACCATGAACTGGCCAACGCTATCACTGCCACATATGTTCCCCTACTAAATAAGGTCACTACTGTGTTTGGGCCCCAAATGTCACTTATAAATATGTCAAATCCGCCATTCATTAGTGATTAAACTACATGTATGCATTTTTTGTGCTTCGAGACACCCTAATGCCACATTAAAAATGTGATTGGCCCATGCCTAGTAGTCTCACATCAGCATCAATGCGCCCATCAATAACGTCACTGGAGGACCCCATAATTCCTTGCTTTTATATTTGGACATCATCCACATACATATGGTAGTTTGACCGTTGGTGGGCAAATGTATTATGAGAAGACATATTGAGAGTTATTAAAATAGCACAAAAATTTCACCTGTACTTTTTTCAATCTTGTTCTCTCATAGCACAAGGAAAGTTCATCCTATTTTGGGTCGTCAGTACACACACATCATCTTGTGGTAAAAAAAAAACGGTCATCTCATCCCACAGGCAGTATCCTAGCATGCGCGTAGGTCACACTATCACCTATGTGCCCGGCAAGATGGCAAACCTGATAAGCTGGTCATCATTGGGGGCGCTAATCCAAGCGGCCCTTTTGCAGAGACGCATATTCGTTACTTAGGTGAGAGCAGACATCATTCATTTGATATATCACATCTAAATGTGCTTGGAAGTTTTGTTATACAGGGTGTCCACAAAAAAATGGTGCAAGGCAAAATCACCCTCGTTGGAGGTGCAAACAATACAATAGTGACGTGATATTTACATCATGTTATAAATGTAGTCTTGGCTTTTGAATACCGTTTACAGCATCCGATTTGGTTGCTGCAATCCAGAGATATGACGAATATTCCAAGAGAGGGTGAAATACCAATTGTGCCACTTTTCACAGAATGGGATAACTTAACACAATCGAATCATGCATAGCTATGCATGTAGCCTTGTTCAAGGCGCTCTACCAACTTCATTCATCGGTTCACACGTCTGATATAATGTCATATATTTAAAGAAGTGGAGCATATCATCCTCCTAAAAATGGCAAGAATTCACTCTATTGCATTTGCAAAAATTTTATAGGAGTTTTGTACAGGGAAGATTAAAACCACAAAGCAAATGGATCAAGGCTGCTATGCATGTTGATAAGACACTTTATTGATTTGAAAGAATTCATCCATCACACAGTTATAATGCTTGATCTTTTTTCTTGTTGCTTCAAATCAATGTTTCTGTGTAAATATTCTAAAAATGACTTCATGAATAAGTAATTAAGAACATAAAAATCGAGCACACTCAGCTGAAAACAGACATTATCAAACAATTATAAACTCTTTCGATGTGCATTTGCAGGTTCTGATGTAAAATCTCAAATCAAGTCCTACAAACCTATCAACATGATGTATCCCATTCTGTGAAAAGTGGCACATATTATACTCGATTCATCTGATATGTGATCCCGTACCATTTTTGCGGAGGTGAAAAATTCAATGAGGCGCAGGGACTTCTGTTAGTCATGTTATTGTGAGGAATGTTAAGGCCTGAAATACACTATTGTGCGTTTTTATACATGAATGACATTGTATTTAGTGGCAGGTGAGTGAGTTATAATAACCGGAGTGCCCTCCAAGATAATCCGGTGTGGCACATGCATTTGGAATTCTTTCATTTTCCCTCTACGACTTAATTGAATAGGTTCCAAAAACTCCAGGGGACGAACGTATCATCGCGAATTGACTAAGCCTTATCTCTGATTGCACAACCAAATCTGATTCTGTCAACGGTATTTCAAAGCCAAACTTCACTTGTAATATGATGGAAATATACACCACTAGTTTTTGTTTTCACCTCCAACGAGGGCCTTGGCCTTGCCCATTTTTTTTTTGACACCCGTACCTGTACATGTACATAGCATGCTATGATACTCATACTGCATGGTTACTGCATTAAGGTGCTTGTTCCGATTTATGTCTATTGTGTTTCTCTACTGATATGAGAGCCGGGCTCATTTGCACATATGCCATCAAGTATCGTGGGAAACAAACTTGCAGTTTTGAGAAGCAATATGCTATTGCAAAGCCGTATTTCAATACTGTGCTAATATTGATGGTTAAACCCATGAAAATGGCAGTTTTTTTGTTTATATTTGTGACTAAATGGATTGAGGGTTCAAATTTCATGACAACAATGCGAAAAATCCGCCTTTCATGTAGTGCTGGCAGCAAGAGCCCGAAAACCCCTCTATTTTCAGTAACACCGGTGACCTTAATTGTGAACAAAGTGCATCTATATCAAAATGAAGCTTGAAATCCAGGGAATCCGAAACGCATGATGCAAAAATTAAACGTGTAAACAAGTTGGGTTTATGAGGGGGGAAAGGACCCCTATGAAATCACATAAAATGAATTACATACACTGGTATGCATCTACTATACAGTACAGATTCAATGTCTTTGCATTACAGCCGTCTCAAAAAAAAAATGGTACAATCAAAACCTATTTTTTTCAATATTATATCTCATATAATAAGTCGAATTGTACATCACATTAAGGAGAAATCAGGCCTTGTTCCAGGTTTTTTGTTTCATCTCATTTGCTTGTTTCAATCGAGAGATAACTCCCGTTGACTACTGCGAAACACCAAAAATGGAGTTGTGCACAATTTCTGTTGAGTGGAAAACGGTGAATGAATTTGTAAACATAAGTTATTCACACTTGAGCAGATATGAAAATCTTTAAAAGGGGATTAACTTCTAAAGACTCTAAATTTACCTTAATGGGGAAGTTATGATCCGTAAGTTCTGGCTTTAAGATTAACGTGAATAAACATTCGACATACTGTTTTCTTTGTTAGAAGAGACCAGAGCGTACAGCCGGCTACAAACAACCTGGGGAGAAGTTTTTTATGGTCCTTGAAGTATCTTGAATGCAAATTCCTACCAACATTTTGATACTTTGCTTCCAAATTGCAAATTTTTAATTGACTTCAATAATTAGTAAATGCCACAGATAGTGCAATATTCTTAAACCATTTTCTTTGGATTTGGAGTGTTTATTTTGGTTGCAATTGCATTCCATCTGGCATGATTTTAACAGATACCATTTTGCAATAAATGCAAAGTTCCATTTCATTGACATGCAATAAATATTTGTATTGTTTATTATTATGAAAAGAAAGATTTTATCATTGAACTGATTATGTTGACTATTAAAACTTGTGTCGATAAAACTAGACTTCTTTTGTTTACTTTAATCTGTATTTTGTTTCCCTGTCAGTTGCAAACCTTTGTTTTGAGGTTTAAACCGCATGGCCTAACTGGGCGAAGCAACTCTGCCCATGCATAAAAGTGCACAAAATCGATTTTGGTGTATCCGCATTAAATTGATTATATCTCTGATTGACAAAAGCAATACGATAAACAAACCCAGGTGGAAAGCCTGGTCTTTCCTTTAATTTATGCCAGTAAGAATGACTTATTTTGTCGAAATTTCATATTTAACCATTTTTTCTGATTGGTACAAAACATTTTTTGAGACAGCTGTATAAGCATGTGTTTGGATATGCATTTACCATGTTTATATTCACCATTTATTAAAGGGTTTCATATAATAAGTAGGTAATCACCGGGAAAGGGGGTGGGGGTAAAATTCCCCGAATTAGGACGATACCATCTCTCCATGCATAGTGATATGGCTACAGCCCTGCCTTTATTGTTCTCCCGGTTAAAATGCTTACTATAATTGTAAAGTGATCTCAGATATCCCATTCATCATATTCATAACCTCTGCACAAATTTAAGCTAAAACAAATGATCCATTATGGGGGGGGGGTAAATTAGGCATCAAAGTTGAGGGTTATTGGAGTGAAACTGTCTATACTTCAGTTTGCCAAGTTTTTATAGAATTAAAGCAAATCACCATATAAATGTTAGATTAGTTATAATATTTTCCTCTCATATTATTAAACTTACGTGCAGTAGCATAAGAAGCCGGGGGGGGGGGGCATGTTGCCACCCACAGAGATCTGACCGGGAAGAATGAGTTTGAAAATCTTGATAAAATCAGTCTTTTTGTGCTTGCCTGCCAGGAAATTTCCACTTGAAATCAGAAAAGTTTTTTTTTTTTTGGCCTCAAAACCACACAAGCGGTTAATCTATTAATTGTAAAAAGTTTGCAATCATAGATTTTGTGCCATGTTTAACCTGTATCCTTCCATTAGGTCAGGTGTGTTTAAAAAATAAATAGCCTGGTTTAACAAAGAGTAAAGCAAATAATATAGCTAAAATGTCAAAAGTTATAACTGGTAGATCATTTTCAGCCCGGGGGGGGGGGGTTCGTAGTGGAAAAGGGGGTAACGGGGGATGGTAGCGCCATAATGTATCATTTTCACAAAACCGTTTTGGTATATGAACTATCCCCTTTTCTTGGTATATGAGAGGGTTGCATCTGTTTCAAGTATATGTTTACAGTGGTCAATCAGGTATGAAGAATGCTTACAAACCACAAATGTGAAAAAAGTGCTGCCAGAATGGCTCAAAATACACTTTAACAGTTAGTTTTCTCTCAGCTTCTGCAGCTTCACCCAAAACCTCCACCAAATTAGGTATAAGGATGGATAGCAAATCTCTCATTTTTGGTAGGCCTATATTTTCGGGGTAGTGGTTCAAACACCCTGCCGCACGTGCCTACCCAAACCAAAAGTGAGCCTCCCCCAGCATTTTCAGATCATTTTCAATTAATACTAGTCAATTGTCATTATTTAGAGCTGAAAACCGCATGAAAATCCTGTATTCCTACCTTCACAGTGCAAAATTGGATATTTCCGCCTATTTTTGTGGAAAATGCCAATTTTAAATGATTTCGTGGACTTTATGACGTCATTGTGATGCCATACTAGGTATGTTGGTACTTATTTTCGTAGCAATGGAAAGTAGAGGACTATAACTATCCACTGTTATCAAAATTATAAGCATCTGATGCTTTATAACCAACTCCCGCGAGGGTAGTCACCGCCCCCCCCCCCATCCCCACCCCGTAAACCGTGTTATAAAAGGCTTGGTAAGACGAGGGTTCAAGTTTAATAGAGCTTGTGAAAAAAATTGCCAATAGAGCCATATATTTAGTAAACTCATCATTTCTTAGCCAAGAGGTTGCGCCACAGGGCCTATAAATATACTGAACTAGTAATTCCTTATAAGAAGGTTGTGCTGCAGACCGATAGGCCCCTGAAAGAAGGCAGGGCATGAAGAATGAGGCAAATTATGGGGTAAAATATTTCTGGAGAAAAGAAGATTGCGCAGCAGGCCTAAAATTTACTGAACTAATCATTTCTTAGCTAAAAGGATTGTGCCGCAGGCCTATAAATTTACTGAATCATTTCTTTTAAGAGGTCCGCGGCAGGCCTATAAATTTATCAGAATATTTTTCTCAATAGAAAGCTTACGCCGCAGGCTTATAGATTTATTGAAGGGGCTATAAATAAATGTATTAGGTCGTATGCCTATAAATTTTATAGGTAGTAGGCTTAAAAAATTTCTGAATGAACCAACCATTTCTTAGTTAAGAGGGCTGCAGGCCGATAAATTTATTGAATTAATCATTCCTTAGCCAAGAGTGTTGCGCCGTAGGTCAATTATTACTAACTAGATTTTGAAAATTATGCTTTTCAAGTCCAGGAATGCACTCATGTTTTAGACGTTTCGTTCTGGGTTTTGTTCTCCCATCGGAGAACTTCCCGGGGCCTCTCATAGTGGGGAAGTATGGGTATGTACCGCCTATAAGACCCTCTTTTTCAGGCTCTTTTTCAGCTCCAGTGACCCCCATTGTCACGTAAACACGGAAGATATAAAAACCTTTGCTCAGAAAGACGCTATATGATTAATTACAAACTCACAACTCAATTGTATAATTATCTATTAAACTACAAATTATTTATTGCCAACACAAATATACAAATATACAGATTCATTATATTATCCAATTATGTGATTTATATCCCAAAAGATGGATTTAGTGCACCTTGCGAGTCTGTTGAGGAGTTCTGTTTCCGGAAATAACAAGTTCTCTTAACAGAATGATGTTACAGTCAAGTCCACTGGAGAACTTAATTCATTGAATATAAATGAAACAGTCTTACTTATATGGCGAAATGTAAATGACAGGAGACCAGTCCAATTCAGTTCATAATGGAATATAAAAAGTTGACTGTCCCAAACTCGTATCTTGGCAGTTACAGCATAGATGGAAATGTTGCTTTACACATCACTGGACCAAGTGAAGAATCTCGCACGAGCTCCCCTGTCCCACAATATGCAGATGAAATGT